>JBBUKS010000008.1:13009443-13027986 GCA_038050645.1 Hedychium gardnerianum | reverse complement strand
GAGATTTCTGAGGCTAAAGAAGGATCAACATGTTAAGGGTGTGGAGGTCGAAGGTTGCTTTGGTTTGAAAAGTGATTACAATATTTTAGAGAACACAAGAGAAAGATTTTGGCACTTTCAACTCCACCTTTGCCATCTTGCCAAAAATTTCTTTGCATTAATCCATTGAACCCCAAAACCACTCGACTTTGCAACCAAACCCCAGCTCAATACTACTAGCTAACGTCAATTCCATAATGATTTTCCTTGGCTGAGTTGCTCACCTTTCAACCCAACTTATCCCAGATCAATTGAATCTAAATAGTTTGATCGAGATCCACCTAACCATCTACTAATAGAGCTATAGGCCAACCCATGGCGGGGAGGGCCAACCCATGGCGGGGCGGGCCGACCCGTCATCTTGGCGAATTAGAAAATCTCCAACCCAACCCAAGGCGGGTTGCGGGTTAGGCGGGTCAACCCACAGACCCACTAAAAAAATAAAAATATATATATATAAAAAATTAAAAAAAATTTAAGTTTGGGTTACAATTAGACAGATTGGATCATATTTTAAAAAGAAAGGATACTCCCATCAGTTTTCTTGTATCTTAATCAATTTGGTTGCATTCCATAGGCATGTTTAGATGCATCATTTGCATCATAGCGAGTTCAATGTTTGTGACAGACTTTGCATGAGCATGCTATCAAATTTTCAACTTGTTTCTTATTACGATATGTTTGTTTTAGTGGATATGCTTGGGATAAAAACGTCGATGGTTGTTTTTTCAGATGAATTATACAGTATTCTTGATATTAGATGTCATACCATAAGCTGATGAAGCTCACAAGCTCATTGAATTTTTCACTTTAGTTTTAAGTTTTAAAGATTTTTTTTTCCTCAACCCGCGGGCCAACCCAAGCCTGCTGCAGGCCAACGTTGGCCCATAGATCGCAGGCTCAGGCAGGTCGACCCATCTTAACCCACCTTTAAATGGGTTAATAAAATTTCAACCCAACCCGCTTAAATTATTTGGCGGGGCAGGCCAACCCGATGGGCCTAACCCAAATTGACGACACTATCTACTAATCTTGACTAATTTCTAAACGATTTGACCAAATTAAACTAGCAACCCTATTTAACACCAACCAAGCTCCACACCTTTTAAACAATTGCTCAAATTGAGATCCAAGCTAGTTAAAATAACTAGTAGATTTCCTTATCTATTATAGTCAAATTGACAATAACAATTACACATTGGTATTTTAGGTGTAGTGTCACACATTAACTCATAATATATATACATATAGTTATCTATATGTGATTTAATATAATATTTCTTTTCCAAAACTTAGCTTCAATGTTCGAGGGGAATGGTCCTATTGCCTATTTCATTTCTTAATGAAAGGGTAGCCCAGTGCACGAAGCTCTCGCCAATGCGGGGTCCCGGGGAAGGGTTTATTGTACGCAATCTTATTCTACATTGCAAGAGGTTATTTCCGTGACTCGAACTGTGACCACCAAGTCACACCGCAACAACTTTACCATTTCATTTCTTAATATAATGAAATAATCAATAAATTATACATTGTGATATTTTACCTTGTGAAACTAACTATTTTTGTTATAAATCAATATTGTCTTGCTCTATTAATAATATTATGCATTTATTCTACTAATTTTGATATTTTATTCTATATGTTAGAATGTAAGACTATTCTAAATTGTAACTATTTTAGAATTTTATTTAAATCTTACAGTTTACAATTTAAAAATTCATCAAACAACCAATGATAAGAACAACAATTTGATAAAGTTAGTGTCAAGCACTTTGTTCGTTCTCCTCCATATCTAAATTTTCCTGTTATTGAGCAAACCAAGTGAAGTTGATGCAAACTTGATATTTACACAAAAGCTTGTATTATCTTTTAATGTTATAAAGTCAACTATAGTAAAATGATGTACCTGCCAATAAAATCGTAGCCAATTCTCATCTATTCTCCATCCTGGCGTATCAATGTCCTTCCACTTCTGTGAAAGCATGTGAGCTAGATCTATTTCTCCATATTCAAGCACCATGTAGATGAATTCATCATCCTTGATTCTTTTGTCCTTAATATTCCCCAAGTCATTTGCAACTGCTTGAAACAAAATTTTATCTGTCACCTGTAAAACATCAACAACCATTACAGTGAGTAAAGGCAATCTAATGATATGGTTCATTAGGACTTTATCTATTTCAGAATCTAAATTTAGAAATAGATCAAAATAGTTCATTTGAAGATTGAAAGGCCAACCAAAACCTACTTGCCACACCAAGCATATGATTTAGAGAAGCCTAATACTGAGCAGTCCCATGTAGAACAAGACAATTGTTTTTCATGCCAAAAATTTTAGGCTTAATCAACTGTCATAAAATAACAGTCCTTGGAGTCACCTAAACAATAAATTTAATTTACTTTTTTCCAGCATCTATGGTATCACTAATGTAAAAGTCATAACTATAAACTGAAAGCAAATTAATCATTCTGAAAATGAATCCCAAAAAGCATATATACAGATCAGCTAGAATTAGGAAAAGTTGTATTGTAGCAAATCTTCAACTGCACTACGATATATCATTTGATTCTGCTTACAAAAAGGATCACTACCTCCCTTCTTTGGTTCTAGTGTTTTATTGTAACTCGCCCTTATTTCTTTCTTTATTTGTATTAAGCTCTAATGCTTGGAAAGAAATTGATGCTTAAACTTTCACTTTGAATTCGGATATCTGATATGTTGTTAGTTGTTCAACAACAATAAACAGAAATGTGCATTACTTTATAGTTTGCATTTCTGAGTTTTTCTTTTGTTTCCTTTTTTATTTTTGTTTGCAAGTAACTCTGTTTCCAACCATATATTTCACACCTTGTCATCTTTAAAAGAAATTCAATAACATTGTAATGCTTGAAAAGAAAAACAAAATTTCATTTCAGATTTCTGCCATTTATTGGGAAGCTGACAAAAGCAAAAAAGTAAATATGCCCATGGCTAGCCTCTAGTTAAGCAAAACAACAGTGATCCAAACCAATCACAAGTAATTCTTTCTTATACAACCCATTTCATTTTGCCACCTGAGATTTTTATAACACTTCAATCAGGTGTAATTAGCAAAGTTGAGACTTTTATGCACCCATGGTCACTCTCTCTAACTACCTCTGAAATGTGTCATGTGATTCCATGTTTGGTCAATTTCCCCATATGGCTACTAATATTATTTTAAATACAGATTGGTATCTTAAACATAAAATATCTATTATGTTTTTTAATTATAAGTGAATAGTGATGATGATACAAATGCAATAAATCTATTAATTGTGTGGGCAAAGTGTTATGATTATAAAGAAAAACTTAGAGGTAGCAAATTTAATATCAGAATATCTCTCACGTGGGCAAACTATAATTTTCCCTGTTTTTGTAGTGAATCTTGTGCTTGGAATGAAATTTGGACAAAAGCAATTAAGGAATTGGCCAACTTTTTTTTTTTGTATCAAAGGTGGTCACCTCTAAAGTTGGTAAATAACAACCATTGGTGCAGGTGTGCAAAATTCATCGAATATCTTGCATAAAACTAGGTATGAAACTCACCTGGAGTTTCAGATTCTATAACAATGAAAAAACTGAGAAGCTCAAAACGTGTCACATGACAATGAGAAAAAAAGTTTCAAGAAGATACTCA
Organism: Hedychium gardnerianum; assembly: GCA_038050645.1. Classification (NCBI taxonomy): domain Eukaryota; kingdom Viridiplantae; phylum Streptophyta; class Magnoliopsida; order Zingiberales; family Zingiberaceae; genus Hedychium; species Hedychium gardnerianum. Next base: position 13,024,288 of record JBBUKS010000008.1, on the reverse strand, counting down.
AAAGGTTAGGCATGCAAGCATCCAATATCGTAACGACTATAGCATACTGAAATTCTAGTATTTATAGGTGGAACAATAAGAATGCATATACATCCCAATCTACAACATATATGATAAGTGACTTAACTAATGAATCCAAATCAATCAATTAAAGGGCAGTATATCAACAGTGCAGTCATGTCTAAGTTATTAAGTAGAGGATCATCTCTTGCTCTTTTCCTAAATCTTATTCAATATGATAATTTTGTGACTTTTACCTCATAAGCAATAGACTGAATATTGTTGCCTTATCACATCAACTAGATACCTAATCTCTTGACAAAATCCAGAGGCAGTGAGACAATAAGAATGCATATACATACATGTCTAGTTCACATAGCAAAATCAGTTACTAGGAATCAAAATTAACCAACTAGAGGGCAGCATAACAATTATCCAAGCATTATTAACTCAAAATATAGTCCACAATCTCTTCAAAAAAGAACACACATATACATTTCAACAACTTCATTGCTTTGCGACTTTTTACCTCGTAATCAATAAGTTGAATAATATTGCTTTTGCCCTTCAACTTTTTCAAATACTCAATCTCTTGACAAAATCCACAAGCAGTGGGGTAGTCTCGTCCTTTGAGCTTTATCTTTTTTAAGGCATATATAGTACAATCCGATGATATTACTTTGTGCACTTCACTACTTCCTCCACTTCCTATTTTGCCAAGCTTTTGATAAAGCTTCCCATTAACTTTAAAAAATACATTTGGATCATACTTCTTTTTCTGACGAGACTTTTCAACTTTGCTTGGCTGAGGATGGCTTGCTTCAATACCTGAAGACAGATTATTTGGCAATGGAGGCTGAGGTGGGCAATTGGCATCATCATGAAACTCCTTATTAACATTTTCAGCCAAATGAACATTGTGTTTGTTATCAATATGCCAATCCGGGTCATTTCTGACATCCACTTGTTCTCCTGAGGCAACCAGAACCTTACTGCCTGATGGCATCTCTCTAGCAAGAGAAGAGACTTGAGTTGTAAAAGACATCTGTGCAGCTGGTTGAGCATGTGTAGATTGAATTGTTGGACCCGTGTTAACTGACAATGCAGTGGCACATGAAGAACCAACAACTGAATATCTTGTTACTGGTTCCCTAAAACACTGATCATGATTAGGTTCTTTTCTATTCTCAGATAAAACAGTGCCTCCATACTTCGTGCTTATTCCAAACGCTTCTATATTTCCATGACCTTGAAGCTTTGGATCTTTTGTCTCAAGCTGAGTTTCCAAATACCCCTCCGCCTCTGTCAATGCAAGAGAATGCAAGTAAGAAGAGATGTTCTCCATTTTACTATCAGTTGTCATGAGTGTACCTAAGCACACATAAAGAGAAAGATTGAAGCAGGCAGAAAATAATAGAAATTACCATCTTATCTTATTCAAATCTTAATATATCGTTCACTGCTAATGATTTCAACATTTTAACTTACTCTGTGAAGTTGCATTTTCCTTCTTTATCTCGTCCTCCCTCAGTGCAACCAAAGATGGCACCTGATACGACGAAACTGCTATAGATGACTTCTTTTGATCAGCTAGCAGGTCAATGTTAGCCTTCTGCAATTCAAAATTGCTTTCTTTATTATCCCCGATGGCAGTTAAAGTCCCACCAACAGAAGGCGGTGTGATTGAGGCATCCTCCTGGAGTACCGCAACTACATGATCATTTGTCTCACTCACTAGTTTTCTAGTCTCTAAAACTGCTCCTGTCAGAGGAAATGCCTTTCCAGACTCGTTAGAAGTCACTGAAGACGATGAGTAAATGCCCTTCGGTAAGTCAGTTTGAGGAACCAAGACTCGGGTCGCCCGTTTGATATTGCCCTGCAGACCACCTGAAGAGCATTCAAGATAGCCAGTCAAGAAAGGAACAAGAAACCAAGGAGAACACGACCACTTCAGCACCCCCGATACACCCTAAAAGTCAATTTTTTTCATAAAAAAGAAGCGATAACACCCTTGAACGAAAGTAAAGCATCAATATTTGTCAATTTTTAAAAGGCACCAACAAACTTGACTGCTGACTACGAAAATGAAGGGATCTAGGGCAGACAGAAGAGAAACCGAACGGCAGGTCAAACACACCGAGAGGTCTGTGGCGCTTGTAGGCAGCGAGAGCCTGGCGAAGGAAATCAGGGGGAGAAAAAGAGGAGGAGGAGGAGTAAGAAGAAGAGGAGGAGGAGGTGAGGTTTGAATCGATGGCGCGGGGACGGATCGGGTGGTTGGAAGCCGCAGGCGGCGGAAGGTCAGCCTTCCGATCCATGGGCGAAGGGGCCGAACGGCATATCTCCGAGCAGGCTACCGGCCGGCGAAGATGCGGATGGGGACGACCGCCATCCCGATCGAGAACGACGGTGGAAGTGGGAAGGCAGAGTTTTGTTCAAAAATAGGCGGAATATCACGACTTGCTGCTCAGTTGCTGGCCATTGCCATCTGCCCGTTATGTCGGATATCACGCGTCAAGATTCGTGCAACTTTTGATGGAGGTTTGACATGCGCTGCGGCCTGCGGCCCTGACAGTTTTTAAAAAAGTGAATGATCATAAATATTTAATATTATATTTTTCATACGTAATAATTTTTTTAAAAAAGTTTAAAATTTAAAAGAATATTTTAAAAAGTTTATTTTTTAACAAAATATAAAAAAATCAACTAAAGAAAAAGGTAAATACTAGCGAATTGTCTCATACAACAATGCTTACGTGTTTAATAAATAGAATGGCTATTCATAATTTTTAAGAAAAAATCTTAAATATGTTAATTATATATTTCTAACCAAATTTTAAACCAATCAAATTATAAAGTTTGATAAGCAAAATGTCTGAACGACTTGCATACATTTGCAAGTATTCCTTCTTGTTCTTTGATTCCTCCCTCAACCATCCAATTATACGTGTCTTATAACCCAAAAGGAGCTTTCCTATCAAACATAGAGTTGCTAAATGTATTGAAACAGTAGCTTTCCTTTCAAAAGGAGTTCAAACATTTGCTTAGATTACAACTGCTTTGAGACACCAGCAATCTTGGAAAATAAACTACTATGCCACAACAAATACAGGAACGTGATGCTTTGGAAGCATTATTTATGAAACTAGTGTTTCAAGTAGATCTAGTATCGTAGAGATAAAAAGTAACAGTTCAACTTTCATAGTATATTTCGATAGGAGCTGAAGCAATTACACCCATTTTAAGCATAGTCAAGAGCCACACCCGATGCACATGATGTCATTATTAACCTCCGCAGCAAGAACCGCAAGCAGGAAGTGCATCTGCAATACAAGTTGCAACATTGGTTATCTCTATAATATTAAGATTCATGCATATCATAGGTTTCAAGTTCCAACTTACTATGGTCTGCACGGAGATCACTCATTGTACGTGGCCTAGGACCGCCGCCACCGCCGCCGCCATATGGACCACCACCGGAACCTCCACCAGGACCACCATCCCATTTTTTGCCAGATTTCTTATACTGATCTGATTTTTCAACCTGAAAACAAGGTTGATTGGCATAGTGCTTTCCAACTTTATAAAATGTGATGACTTGGATATGAGGCATACAAAATGAATTGAAATGAACACATCATGTAGGCCATACCGAGAACAGTGTCTCAAAGAATACTTTGATAAAGTTTATGATGGCCCGGAAGAAATCAGATATTATACTCAGTCGCCATATTGTTCGTTTTGACTTCAAAACGCCTGCAACCAGTACTGAAGTAAATCCTATGTTCTTGATTCGATATCCAAAATATGTAATTAAATGAACTTCGAAGATGGCATAAGCTTAATCAAGATAGCTAGCAAAATCAGTTAATAAAAGCAATATCACCCACTGGACAGAGTGCATAGCATAACTCCCTTAGGCTCAATGGCGCAACTTTTCTTAACTTCCTTGTGCCTAATGGCACTACTTTAGCCCATTCAACTCGACAAGGAATTACTGCAGTTCATGCTTCCAAATTTCTCTTTGAGCAGTCTGGCTGCCTCTTCTGCCTAAGGCAATAACCATCTTCTATCAACATCTTCAATGTTATTAAAGGCGGAAGAACTAGGAAGCTCTGGGACACCAAAGTCCCATATTGTCTAAGGTGCTAGGTGCTTGCCCGAGCTATTCTATACAGTTAATAAAAAATAATATCAGATTATAACTTAAATAGTGTTTATCAATTAATAAATGATCCTTGATATATCATAGTAAATTAAAACCTTAATAGTTTAACAGGTACAAAATATTAATTATTTTATTACTTAACAATTTATATATGTAAAAATGATTATATATATAAGTAATCTCATGTAACTAACTTATGTATCTTACAGTAAATAATGTAACTAACTTCATAAGCATTGAATTACTACTAAATAACAACATAATTAATAGTTATATCTTATTTTTTTAATATAAATATTATTAGACTATTAGTATTCAGTATCCTATTTTAGTCTGATAAAGCTAGATATCTCTACTTGCACCACAGCATCCCCTCCATGTCATCCTAACGAAGCTCTATCATTCTAACAAAGCTACATTCTACTGTGTTGTCCATCTCTCTACTACAGTCATGGCATCCAAAATTATTGTGCTGAGGATGGGAGTGATAGCACCGATATACAAGTAATATAACTTGTGGAAAAAAACACACACACAAAGACTGGAGTTCCATATCTCCCTGTGAGATAGTGAATCCTCTATCTTGAAATTTAAACCACTCTTTAAGTTGGCATGCTAAACAAAGTGAGAAGGCTCTTAGAGGAATTTTTTAGTGTGACTATTTGGTTTTATGAATGCAAAAGTAGAATCAATTATTTTATTAGGCACTTTCCAATAATCAGTATTCAATATAATTTTATCCATATTCTTAAGCATGCGCCTCTTATGTAGCTTAATAAAACCCTCAGCATGGTGGCAAGAAGTGTAAAAGAAAGACTCACACTTTCAAAATTGATGAACTCTAGAAAGGATCCTTCTCACAAACTACTCCCTTCCAAATGCACCAAACACGACATATCTAGTAGAATTTTTGACACTTAAGTGACAATGTCCCAAAAATGATGAACAATTAATGATACCTCCTAATCAGCCCCAGACAAACCTTTCCTCAAACCTTCAAAAAAATCACTTACGTTACTCAAGCCTTCTAAAAAGCCCTGTGACAACTCACCACATTTAGGATCACTCTATCAAGCTTATAATTATCACACTATCACTATCTTATGGACTCAAAAGAATCAACTAAATTATAAAAATAAAGGACAAGATAGGAACAAAAACTGATTATAATAGTTTTAATAAGACATTTATGGTTATATGCCCATTTACAGCCATTTCTGAGTTTAAAGCTCATCAGTATATTCATTTGTTTTCTTTGCCTACTTTATTCACCAAAGTGAGAGTTTTGTTGTGTGCATGAGACAAACACACATGGATAGTGAGAAAAATTGAGTTAAGCAATTATTATTTAGAAAAAATGTTGATGTACCACGTACACTTAAATACAACCATGTGGAGCATACATATGCATTTATTAGTCCAAAAAATCTCATAATAACTTCTTTAAAAGAATTGGCATTCATCCCACCAAATCTTATAGAAAAATTATAACTAAATTATTTATCTTACAAACTTAATCAAACATTAGTTCAAATTATAAATTAAAAATTATGCTAATTTGCTAGGAGGCATCTAAGCTTTTGTTTATGTTAATTTTGACAAAGAAGACCCACAAATACCATATCCATCTCTTGATTAGTTGTAGCATTCCTTACTTATTGTAAAGGGTGGCCAAAAATAATGATAAAAAAAATCAAAACCTAATTCCTCAAAATCATAACGGGTTGAACGAAAAAAGACAATAAAGAAACCGTGTTCAACAAGTGAACCCATTAGTACTTATGTTTACAAACGAGTGAAGAAAAACAGTGACAAATGAGTTACCTGTATTTGGGAAGAATGATGCAGTTTAACAATATAATTCAAGGCTCCTTTAAAAACTTTTGGGTATAAATTTTACAAGTTTGGTAAAATTTTAAAATTGTTTTAAGTTTTTAAAAGTTTATTATAATTTTTAGTGTAAGTTAGACTTCTTCAGAGGAATTGGCCTTTATTTTTGTTTTACAAGAGGGGTCTGTATCCCTCGTGTAATTCATTGGTCAAATTAATAAGATTTTCCCTCTTTGTGAACTTAGTTGTGCGAGACTGTTCCGGATGCTACATCAAAGATATATGCTTCAATGATAAATAAATCTATAAATGACAACAAATATTCTCAAGAGTTGCATTAGGTGTATATGAGAAAGCATAACATTGTTTACATCGACAAGCTTCTTTGATACAACAACAACCAAGCCACTGTGTGGGGCCAGCTATATGGATCCTTAGCTATATGGATCCTTTTACGCCATTGGACTCTATCCCCAACTATATCATCATTTATACTTAAATAAATTTTATCTTATTTTATTGTTGCTAACCAAATCTTTTTTGGTCTTCCTCTTACTCATTTGATGTGTGTATTTGTCATAGTTTCACATCGCCTAACTGGAACATTTATTGGTACATGCCCGTACCATCTCAAGCTTCTTTGATATTTAAAAAAAATCCTAGGCCAGAGAAGCTATCTACTGATGTTTTCTTTGTTTAAATTACAGGTGTGTCCTCATCTCAACATATTTATCATGAATGTAAGCCTGTATAAGTTATAATTACTTATGAGAAAACAAACAACTAAGCTATGCTGGTGGGAAGTTACTTATGAGAAAACAAACAAACAAACAAACAACTAAGGTATACTGATCTCAACAATAGATTTCAACGGATGTGCAAGATCCTGTTAAAGTTACTTATAAGAAAAGAAACAGCCAAGGTATACTTTGTTCCTCCGTTTGAAGGATGGGAGTCTCTTCTAATTCTGCAGTTTTCGATTCAATCCACTTAAATCTATTGCCTATTTTCCTCCTTCCCAATGTCTCAAAGGTCAAACTCCCTCACTGCGACCGTTCCCAACAACAATTGCGATAACAGCAATCTATCTCAGGTCTCATCAGTCATTCATCTAGATCGTCCCTCCCTCATTGCCACACATCTTTCCTCCTCCAAGCCTCTATTAGAAAGGTTCTGCCACCATAAGATATGAATTACCTAAATTTCTATAATAATAATTTTAAGAACGTCTATCGATACTAAAAACCTTTTTAAACATACAAAAGGAATAAAATCAACAGCTGACCCTTATAATCAATACAACCGCTACAGATCGCTCGTGAAACAAGATTGATGGATGCGCTATAAGTTGATCGATTGAAAACATAGCATAACAGGCCCAAGATGATCAGATTTGCCGCGAATAACGATGAAAACCCTAATTCCTAAAGAGACTGCTCTAACGTCCGAAGAAACTTGGTTAAAAAACGACCGGAAGAGGAAGAAATCGAATACCATTCTCAACGTACGCCATATCTCCTCTCGCCTGCTCAGGCTCAGGCCGGTGGTCTCCCACGCTGCAAGGGACGACGCCCCATTTTGTACGCTTCGATCTCGAGAAGCTTCTCGGCGCGTGAGGTGGACCACGCCCTGACACGGTGGATGCCGAATAGAATCGCTCCAAGTGGAATAAATAAGAATATTTTAGATAAAAAAAATATATAGATAGAGTGATATTTTAATAATTTTAAAAATAAAAGTGCATACACATAAAAAGGGCTCTTTTAATTTTTTTACCTATTTTTTAAAAAACACTCTTTATTTTAATCATCATTAAAAGGATATTTTATATTAAAAAATATTTAAAAGATATCCTATTCAATTTTTATTTTTAAAAAATAATAATAAATAATTTTAATGAAAATTATTATAATATAGAATAAAATAATTATAAGTTAATCGAAATTATTATAAGTATAGGAGCATTTTAAAAGTAAGTAAACTATAAAACGAGCAAAATAAAAATTCCTTTTTCTCCCTTCCTAAAGTGAAAAATGGCAAAATAAGGGCGATTTTAGGTGATTGTCCTCCGCCGAATCGCCTGAATTGCTGACTTATCATCAAGTTGCAACGGCAGAGGGCGAAGGATAATGGCGTCGTCGTCGGCGTACGGACATCTCCGACGGTGGCTGGTGGAACATCCGACGGTTGAATCCTTCGAGTGGAGACCCAACGAGACCTTCGGCGCCTCCGTCCCTTTCGTCGCCACCGCCGTCGCCTCGTATCTGACCCTCGTCCTCCTCGCCCGAGGGTCCCTTTCCCTCTCCCGGCCCTCGCCCGCCCTCCTCCGCCGCCTCTCCTTTGCCCACAACCTTTTCCTCCTCCTCCTCTCCGCCACCATGGCCGCCGGCTGCTCCCTCTCTGCCGCCGCCCGCCTCTCCTCCCCTCGCTTGCTCTTCTGCTTCCCGCCCTCCTCCACCGCTCGATCCGGCCCCCTCTTCTTCTGGGCCCACGTCTTCTACCTCTCCAAGATCTACGAGCTCGCCGACACACTCCTCATCCTCCTCTCCCCACGGCGCCGCCTCACGTTCCTCCACGTCTACCACCACGCCGTCGTCGTCGTCATGTGCTACGTCTGGCTCGCCACCGCGCAGTCCCTGATGCCGGTCGCCCTCGTCACGAACGCATCCGTCCACGTCGTCATGTACGCCTACTACCTTTCCAGTAGCGCAGGCTGGCGATGGTCCCCGCGGTGGAAGCGGGCCGTGACGGAGCTTCAGATCGCACAGTTCGTCTTCAGCTTCCTTGTCTCCGGCGTCTTCCTCTGGTACCACTTGGCCGGCGGCGGGTGCGAGGGGATGTGGGGCTGGCTCTTCAATGCCGCGTTCAACGCCTCCCTCCTCGCCCTCTTCATCGACTTCCACCTCAAGGCATATAAGGAGGCTAAGAAAAGACGCAAGACTCTACCGCAGCCTCCGCCGCCGCCGCCTCCCCTTCCACCACGGAGGCAACTAAGTTGTGATGGCTCAGTCGCGGCGGTGATTAGGTTGGATTAGCTCCATATTCCGACCTGGCGGTGACGGGATACAGCAAAGAGGCGCGGACGCCTGTACGCCACATTTTTTGTTTTCCCTTTTTTTTTTAATATAACTTATAGTGATCATCGTTCTTAAAAGCAAATACATTCCTATATTGTTTTTTTCTTACCATACCACACCTCAATTTTATTTCTTCTTCATGATTACTCTTGATTTTCAACTTTTATGTTCAATTCAAACTGCAATTTGATCAATTAGATTTTTTAAGTATCTTTCAATTTAGCATGATCAATTTGAAATCCTTCACAGCTTATTTTTATATAAATCTTAGTTTTATCTCCACAAATTGATTTACAAAATAACTTGTATAGTTAAAATTATACACAATGGCTCACAAGCTAGTTTACAAATCAGTTTGCAACATAATTTTGAAACAATCACTAGGTAATGAAATTCCTTTCAACCTGCAATGGCTCACGAGCTAATTTCTTTTCTGAATCATCCATTTTAGTACAGAATTTTGATGAATGGCATAAAGATTACCACAAACTGAAAGAAGCAAACTCACTTAGTGGAATTGCAACGGCATAAACTGATACAGGCTTATCTGGTATCTGCAAATGCCTTTATCAGATTTAGTAAATGGATAAGATTAGCTATTCACCTAAAGAAACAGGGAAAATGAGAATTATTCAATACCTATATCTTTTAAAAACTACAATTATGTTGTCACATTTAAGAATGTGCAGCTACTTGTATAACCTTCTGGACCAACTCAATTTGTCTAATGAATTGCCATTTTTACCTTCTGATTTTCGTTGTTCAGGTTCTGTTCCATGTTTAAATAATTAGTCCAGGAATGTTAACCTGCTTTAAATGATTACAATGAAGTTTGATGTATTTGGCAATTTAAGTATCTTCCCTTAGCTGACAATAACTGCTTTATTTTGCTTCCCATTGCAGAACCCTTGGCCACTGACTAAAATCAATTTTAGGTTTGATTTGGACCACATATTGCTAGATGCAAGAGTTGAAGTACTTTCTATGCTTAATGTGATATTACTCTACCTTGGTTATATTTCACTGTATTATCCATCCAAGGATTTTATTTTTTGTCATCTTTATACTCATGTTGTTTAAACGGGTTCTAATGCATATTCTTTTGTGTATTCATATTATTATAAACTATGTTCTACTATGTTAAATGGAGGAAAGTGTCGGTTGTTCTTTATAATCATAAAGTATTTCTAAAACTTAAAGGGAAGTTTTATAAAACGGCGGTTAGACCTCTTATGTTATATGGAACAGAATGTTGGGCTATGACTTGAGCACACGAGCAGAATATAAGAGTCGTAGAGATGAGGATGTTAAGGTGGATGTGCGAATGTACGAGGATGGATAGGATAAAAAATGAGAACATTAGATAAAAAATCGGGGTTACATCTACTAAGGGAAATTCCGAGAGATGCGTTTAAACTGATATAGGCATGTACCTAGACACTAATAAATGTTTCAGTTAGGTGATGTGAAATTATGATAAATACACATATATAAAATAAAATAAAATTTATTTAGATATAGAAGATGATATAGTAGAGGATAGAGTCCAATGACATAGAAGGATCCATATAGCGGATGCAACTCAAACAACTTCCTTCAGTTCATATACTACAAGATACAATTACAATGCTTCCAGCATTTTGCTTTCTTTTTCTGTCTAATTTAGCACAAGGTTTGAAGAAATGAAGATGTTTCTGTTCTTAAATATCAACTGTGCCATATGCAAACTTTGCACCATTCTTCTTCATAGATATCAAGCCTTATACTTTCTGCAGCAAAACACAGGTCAATTTAACCGGTTGATGACAAGCATCCTCAGTGATACGACTTGGTTTAATTGGATGGAAAGATAGGAGAGGAAAGGTTCCAAACATTTCACAGGGATGGTAAAATCACTTATATATATAAGATACATTAACTTGTGAAGATGCAATATCTTGCTTTATGAAAAGATTGATAGGTTTACTTGAAATACCATAAGATAAAAATGTTTGGTAGCAGCTATGGCATTTATTATTAGCTTGGATCATTTTCTGCTACGTATTTCAGTACATTCAAATGGGGACATTTAAATACATGTGAAAAACTTCATTTCTGCAAAAAAGGTGAAATCCGTCACCCTAGCATGGGTCCCCCACGACTGCCCCACGCCATTGAGAGGGAGTAAATTAGGTACCGAGCATGCCCCCATGTGGGAGGGTATTTCCACGGCTTTGCCGGGATTCGACACTTGCTCAATTCTACAAATCTACCCCATGGTTACTGAAAAACTTCATGCTTTCAGGGCAGAGGTTAGTGTGGATGTGAGTGGCTGGGTGTGCCTGCATAGATGACCTCTTTTTGAATGGATCTTTTATTTTCTCTGATCTCTTGTAGTCTCCTTATCTTCTATGTTTAAGTTCATTTCTACAAGTCAGAAACCCCAATTCAAGCCCCAAACTCAGCATAAACCATGTTTGTTGCATTGTTTGAAGTTGATATGTTCGATTCAAATATGATGGGCATTTAATGTGGGTTAACAGAGATATGAGCTTCAAATATTTGAGAAACAATTGCTTTGATCTATAACCTCCTTACAAGAAAGAGATCTGATTCCTGTCATCAATGACTCAGCTTGAAATCTTTTATCTCAAGTTTCAGTTCATAAGAGAAGTACCTGATAGCTTAGCCTTTTTTCCTTCAGTCCTTATTGCAGAAATGACAGTATAATAAATACATTAAGAACAAAGTTATACAGCTGCCAGCAATCTTTTCATAGAATAACTTGTGGAAAATTAAGAGATCAAATCTAGTAGATAGATTAGCTAAAACAAATGTGGTGTTCATAAGATGACACTGATAAAAATTCTAAACCTACAGCTATTTTCTTAGAAGAAGCTCCATAGGTTGAAGTCACCAATCTCCTCACACTCCTCCCAGGAATAGAGTAGTGGGTTGATCATCTGATCCATGAACTTTGGTGATTGAAAGGTTCCAACTTCAATCCAAGATTCATCATCCATCTTTCCCTCTGAGGTTGAAGTAGTTGAACTTGTCATTATAGGATGCTGGTCTTCGTTGGCATCCATGGATTGAGAAGGTGAAGGAGGAGGAGGAGATGCAAATGAGCCTACAATGGTGGCATTGGCAGCGGCTGCAGCAGCGATTCTTTGGATTGACTTTGGGGACATAGCAGTGGAAGGAAGGTGGTGCGGAGGGAGGGAGGCCGGGAAGTTGAGACTGGCTGATGAGCCCTTGATGCAGAGAAGAGCTGCGTCATAGGCCCTTGCCGCGGCCTCCGGCGATGAATAAGAGCCGAGCCATATCCTGGTCTTCTGATGTGGTGCTCTGATCTCTGAGACCCAGGATCCCCAGCTTCTCCTCCTCACTCCCTTGTACTGCCTCTTCCCGCTACTGCCCATGCTTGGGCTGTGATTGGAGCCAGGGGAGTGAATTGCACTACTCTTCCCCATGGAAATATAATGGTGATAGTCCAATCTCTCTAATACTTTCAGTGTGTTACTTCCTAGAAGGCGAGAAGAAGGATAGCAAATTTATAGATGACAGACACAAAGGTAAAAGGTTTCCTTCCTCATTCAAGGTAAACTCGAGGTCAGTTTTTTTTTTTATTTATTTGTTTATTTATATTACAGGAATCAATGTTTTTGGCTTGAGCAGCAATCAACCTCACTGTAGTATCAAACAAGTGATCAGTTGCAGCAAGGAATAAGGATAGCTGGTGTCTGCAAAAGACTTTTGGCCTCAGCAAGTGAGAATACAGAACATGGTTGATCCATAGAATTTGATATTATATTCACTTGAAAAAGGAAAAGTAGGAAAAGAAATATATCTCACTGCTTTCGAGTAAACACATACTCATTGCAATGCTGCTGGGTTGGTTGTTTTTGGCAGATCTGACTTCTTTGCTATGGAAAGATGATGGCCAAGAAGACCATGCCAAGCAAATTTGTTCATCTAAAGTGATTCCATGCTTGTTTCACTCCCTCTAAGACAATCAAAACAGTGTAGTACTGGTACGATTTGAAGGAGTTGACGATCTGCTTTGGTGTTTTCACTCCTTTTTTTCTGTGAAAAGTGAAAAGAACTTGGTCCATTGCTAAAAAACATTCGATACACTTCCCAGCATTAGGGTCACTCATCCGTTTCATGCAAGGCATTGAGGGAAGAAGTAAGGAAGCAGCTTCAAGCTTTGGATTCTGTCAGGTAGTGGAGCCCAGTTGGGTTGGAGAGATGCATGCATTTTGCAACGAGCCAGCACGGAGCTATTAGCTGTAACGGCGCCCATGCTGCCTCTCTAACACATGGCCAAAGCCCTCATTTAGTTGAGAAGCTTGTGAAACACAAACTTCCTTCAATCTTATTAGGAGTTAACTTTTTTTATGTTATATAATTCAGGTGTCTAGCCTTGAGTTCAATTAATTTCAGAGATGGACGGTCTAACCCCATCAACCACTAAGTAAATCCCGAAATCATGTGCGACAATTTTTATTCCATTGGAGGAAAATGCCCGGGGATGTTTGAGAAATAGAATTTAACTTTTAAGTGCATAAGTTGTGTTTTAATTTTATAGAATGGGTAAATTAAGAGGAAGATTTCTAGTCCAAACATCTAGATTATATTTTTTTTAAAAAAAAAAAACTTAAAAAAAGGGATTCTCCAAGTACCAAATCCACATTAAATGCTTGGTTAAACTTGTATTTTATTGTTTTTTTTTTCTTTTCTTTTTGCTAGATTTGAGGCCTTTCCAATACCTTTAAAGCTTGCGACACACATATCTTCTTCCTTTGTTTCTTTTCTTTCTGGGATATCTTAATACAAGATCAAATCTGCCCATTAACACGGTGATAAATGGTAGCAAAATATTTTGTTTGAGAGCAAAGGCTACATGGTGAATGAACTTTGATAAAGAGGTAGGATTCTTTGCTTGCCTTTGGGGCCCTTCCTTTGCGAATCTAGGGGTGTCACTGATATTAAACTATGGTTAAATCATCTCGCCCTTCGCCCTCTTACGAGTCGTTGCAAAACTTGAAGTAGTGGAGTTTTAGGGAACTCTATTTGAAGGTTTGCCCCTTGTAGTTTACCTACAAAATCCCATAGAGCAAGAGTTTCATGCCCATGACGTGCATCTTTTACTTACCATTTGTGTTCTTTCTATTTTTTAAAAAAAATAATATATTTAATTAATTTATGGATCGATTCGATCCTATAATTTTTTTTTCCATCAATCATTAAATTAAATCAGAAAATATTCACAACAAATAATTTGTATTCTTATTTCAAAAAAAAATAATGATTAATTAGGTTAGATAATGTCAGACCTAGAGTGACTGGTTTGATTTTATAAAAAAAAATATCGATTACTAAGATAAATCGACAAATACTAATAAAGGTTCATCTAAATAGTCAATATTCTTAGACTCATTTTTTACTGGAATACAATTTTTTTATAGTGCATCACAATTTATTAAAAAATTTAATCATTATTTATATATATATATATATAGTGGCAAAAAGTGAAATATTCATCTCTATTCTCGTCAATTCGTATCAGGACCAACACGAAAGAAATAAATTATAAAAACTAATTTAATTAGTTCGAACAATAATTATTATATAATAAAATAAAATTTTAATTATTAATGAAGATTTGACTCTGACAACACATTCTGGGATAACATTCGATGTTATCTTGCACTGACCTTTGAATCAGATGCAGAGACGAAGTGACTGATCAAATGGGACACGGCTCTACACCATTAATTATTGCGGAGCT
>JBBUKS010000008.1:12954952-12982112 GCA_038050645.1 Hedychium gardnerianum | reverse complement strand
TTGATCTTTCTCATTGCTCAAAGGGTACTGGTACTTGGTCGCTATCGCTGGCTCCTTGCTCTAGTCTAGACATGATGCGTAGCGCCGCCATGCCTCCGAGCTCCCTAGTGGAAGCTACCTAGCCCGGAGCTTAGGAATGGTTTTGTTGCGTCGGCTTTCCCGCTCCCTTTGGTTGCTTTGGCCGTCAGTGAGAATTTTCTTCTTTCCCAATTCAGTTAAGTCAGGTAGGCTTGTAAACCAATTCCCACATAATGAATACCACCAAAGATAGTCAAATTTTATGACATAATGCAATATCATAACAATAGAAAAGCAAAAGGCAACAATACATGCACTAAAGAAGAATCTGAGCCATGACACTTGGCGATAGATGGAACCAATGTTAGAATAAACAGTTAGTTAGCCCATGGCAACACAACATTTCAGGCATTATTTGTTATCGCTAATAAAAGCCCAGTGCTCTCCCAACTTTTAGCTTAGGCTCACCCAATTTTTACACAAATAACCAACATGAGCATTCATGAGAAAAAGAAAAAAGGGTAAAATCTCAGAAGGTATGAGTAAAATAAAAGTATCATCAGCATGAACAAAACATTTTTTTTTTCAAAATTCACTTGGGCTCTTTTTCATTGATTTCCTTCTTTCAATGGTCCCTTGAATGGTTGAAGATTCAGTCATCTTTGTTTTCATGAATACTCCTCTATAGTTTCCTTATGTCTCTGGCTCACAATTGAGTTCAATTAGCCTGGATTGGACAAATCATCAGTCTAGGTTTTCCCCTTGCTCTTTAACAAACCAAAAACAGTCACCCAAACACACAAGAAATTAACCAAGGATCTAGTGAAATTAAAAGTTATCAGCAAGGAGAATCCCAACACATCTAGTCAAGACAAGACAAGACAATCGAAATAAAATGAAACATGATTAAAATCCAATCCGAATTGGTGCCCAGCATTTTTCTGAAATCAATATAAAGACACAAAAGATAATTGATTGGAAACAGGTGTAAGAAGTTGAACTATGAAACTTCCTTGGAACTAAAACATGATTAAGTCTAGTTGATATTGTTGACTGAGTATCCTTAAGAGAACTGGACTCTGAATTCTATACTATCTTCGCTGGATAATATAATTCATGAATTGTATCTTCCCCTCTTTCAGCATAAACCCATGGTTCTTTATTCCATTTCTACATGTATAATCATACAGCCCGTGATCATTCTTGCTTGTAAGAAGGGCTTATATGGTATCTCCATTTCAATGTTTATCTTCAAGTACTCCTCCAAATCCATTTCTTAGGTTGACCTACTTATTGGGAATGATACGCTGAACCTACTCACTTTGGTGAGGGTAAAATTTTTTCATTAGAGAGCAATTTCAACCATGCTTAACTAACCATAAGAAGGTTATGGGAAATGAAAAGAACTAAATGAGTTAATGCACATGCTATATAATTCGAAGTTTCCTTCTACACATTAACAGCTTCCATTTTGCATCTCTTTTGAATTAGTGTAAACATTACATTTATTTGATAGCATAAACAAGATTGAACCACTAATTGCAGCAGCAAAGAGTTAACATCTTCTCTAACAAAAAAGACACATCTTCGTATTTTATTCTACTCTCCCACTAATATAGTTTTGCTAATGGATAAATGATAAGGTTCGTTGTATCTGTCTAGATCTTCCAAAATAAAGATGGAAACACATGTTTCTTCCCGAATATTCTTGTTCTGTACTTTTCAGTTTGAAATCCCAAAAGGAACATCAACATCAAGAGAGACAACAGTTTACATCTTGCAATTCCATCAGACCTCCGCAAACAAATAGATTTAAATGCCCGAAAGCCAAGCAACAGACATCCAAACAAAAGCAGCAGAAAAGGCGAAAACGTCAATCAACATAAAATTCAGTACAGAAAATGTAAATTTTGAAACAAAGTCGAAAAACCCAATCTTCCACGAAATTTCCACACGGTATTAGAAGATTCCATCAACCAAAAAGCAGATCCATGCAAGAAACACCGACGCTAACCAAGGGAAATAAGTAACAGGAAGGAAACCAAGATAATATTCAAAAAGGATCCCACCTTTCCTGAGATCGATGAGGGGATATATGGCCGGGAACCTATCCATCAAGTAAAATAAAAAAATAAAAAGGTGAAAAACGAGCAAGCTTCTATTTTTCCCCCCTTGTGAGAGCCAAGGAACCCCTCGGATTCGCCTCGCGAGCTGCCTCTGCTCCGAAGGAGGATTCCACTAGCAGCTACTCTCAAGCCCTGCGCGATCCCACGCCGACTGCAGGAGCCGCCACAGGAAGAAGCTCCATTTCTGGAATCGAAGAAGAAGAACAAGGAGTAGCAAAGAGAAGACAAACCCCAAATCTTGCCCTCGCTTCCTCTCCTCTCGATTTCGCTCGCCTCGCCTCGCCTCCCCTCCCCTCCGCCGCCACCTGTACTTTTCGGTTGACCCCTGGCCTTATATTTTCGAGAGAAGCGATAGGACGTCAAGTCTTTTCCTCGAATCCCAGCCGCCTATTTATCTCACCGAGGCTGCATCACGACCGTTCCTCTTGGTCTCCCGATGCGCGCCACTTTGCTTCACTGATCACCGTCCATGTCTAATCGAACGGCTGTTAAATTGAAGGCATTCTCCACACGATAATTGTCGCACCAAAATATATTTTTGAGTAAATATATTTAAAAAACCCTCCAATTTCCCAAAATACCAAAAAAGCCCCTGATCATATCTTTATTTTTTTAAACACCCTTAATCTTCTCGACCTCGAGCATTTTCCAATTTAACTAGATCAACTCAACTTCACCCCAAGTGCTAACTAACCTTGTCGTATCTCCCTTTTGAAGGGACTTTTGATGTTAAGAACCAAAGACAAAGACGACGATGATATTGTTCCCAAGAGAATAAAGAAATCCTCACGTATTAACGTAGTTAGTATCTGCATGAATGATTATTTTAAGAGGGTAAAAAATATCATCTATAAGATGAGATATTCACTAGTCAACTATAGTAATGCTCCAAAATGGCCGCGGCATTAGTATGGACAAAGCCACATCCATCATGTTGGCTGGTGATCGGATGCAAGCTAACAACGAAGTTGATGATTCTTGATGTAGGATGATTTTTCAAATAGCTTGTGTGACTTAAAAGCCAAATTTTTTGTATTAAACAAACTCTTCGCGACAATTGTTAGTGTGTATCTCAAACTGTGCTTTGTATCGGATCTATAGCTTTGCAATTTGCGAAAAAAATGCATATCACAAAAAACCATGGACTAGATCCAATCTTGAATGAGATCCCGAAAGGAAGTAGGAGACACTGATTTTAGAAGGAAATGAGGCCTATCAGTCTAAGACGGTGAGATTCGTTGATTAGTTATTTGTGGGAAATTGTAACAAGATTAGGCGAATATGAGTGAAGAAGGCATCTAAGCTTCCATCTTGATGGAGAAGAGAACCGTCGGTGGCGCGAACCATGAATTGGAGGCGATCAACAATAGGCTGAGCACACAACAATAGGTGAAAGGTTTCCGCTTCAGCAACCGACTATAACCTAATGGTGTTGGACTAGGAGCAAAGTCAGCATTTAACATTGAAACAAGTATCAACCATTGCACTAGTTTAAATGATAAAATTTCTCTACAAATCGTAAAATTAATAAGATCGATGGGAGATACATGTGCATATATCGAAATCATCATATAATTAATTCAACTTTTGATAGATAGTCAATAAGATGTTATCTGATTTGGATGGAGAGAAAAGAAGAGCATGAATCTGATCATAAATTGGCATCTCCATGTAACAAGTTAATTCCAAACAAATCCTTGCATATAAGAGCCAACATCGAATAAGTATATGACACAACGCGAAGTGTAAACTATGGCGCGTTCAGTACAATGATAAATGTTACCTTTGATGTTCTTACTTATACCATATCTTCTTAGTTATTCCTCTCGAGTGTATTAAAGGTGTAGTTGTTCAAGACACTAAGAATGCTGAGAGACCTTCGTGCTCGATAGTATACGCTCGTCCATTTGCTTCCTTTTCGATAAAGCAAGTCCTTCCGGGACAAGATTAACAGTGTCTCAGATAGTTGAAGTTAAATTTCTTATTATCCTGGAAAATACAACATCAGCAATGATCATATCTACCAAATCCCAAAGGCCATAGTAAATACACAGTTAGGAAGACGAATGAAGAAAACTTGCATCCAAGGAGCAACTGTCGCGAGCAAAAGAAGAATCAGAACAATCGAAAGAAACCACACGGTCTTAAGCAAGGAAGGATTTCGAACAGATGTGACATCAAGATGCGGAAAAAGGTTAAACCTGATTGGTCCTGTCCAATTGGAATGTGTTAGCCTCCAATCCCAGTTTCATAAACCAAAATTCATCTGCCTAAAAATGGGTAGAGAAATCCTCTCAGTAGTAACCGTAAAATCTCCACATTACCATTCTCATCTCCTAGGTTCCAGAGTGTTTCACCAATAAGAAGATCGCAGCAACCAAAAAACTCTACCATTATACCTAAGAAATTATCACCAATAATCCTTAAACCGAAGTTAAAATCCTGCGCTGGGCCAACTGTGTCACTGGCCTAGTCTCCCTACCAAATGCATGCTAGCTGGTGAAGTGATTCGACATTGCATGCCCAACTCGTCGAACTCTAAAGTCAAATTCCATCATCATGTGACGATCATGTGACAGTCATGTAGCATCCACGTCATAGCTCATGGACACATGACGAACAAATGAAGCATAAGGGCGCAAAGAATACATATCGCAACTGATGTTTAATCTCTATTAACCATTACTAATGTACATTTTAGATTGCCTCGACCCGTGCTCGACCTAGTTGTTATGTGACTGTCAATTCACCATAAGTTGGAAGGAATGCCATTTAACTTAAGGTGCAAACTGAAAGAAAAGTTTGGATTGCAAGGTAAGACTTCCATAGTCTAATAAGCATTTCGAAAACATAAGGACCGAAGTGAAATTTTCCAGAGAAAATATGATGACTAAGAAAACGTTAACTCAAATCTAATGATCTCAAGTATACTAAGAGTGTTGATCTTTGACAGCTATTACTGACCTCTCCGACGCAATGGAGGGAAGGAAAGGAAGCTTAAATCTTCAAACACAGTAAATACTTGTCGTCCACCAGCAAACGAGGAACAGAAGTTTGCACCATCTGTTCACAAAGAGTGTAACAAATTAAACCTGTGTCTGTGTTTTTTAAAAAACTGCTTTTTATTTCTTTTTGTAAAAAATGAAAATATTTTATGAAAAAACATAGTTGATATTCATCATCTTTTCTTACATTTGAAATGATCAAGCATTCACATGAAAAATAAATTTTATGGTACAAAGAAGTCAAAAGAAAAAAATCACAACTGGATTTTTATCTTTCTTTTTTATTTTCTAAATTCATTTTTTTTAAATAAAAAACTAAAAAACTAAAAGAATTTACAAGAGGTAAACACAAACATGCAGGATCAAGATTACCCGTGTAGTGCACAACTAGGAACACAGACCTGAAATCCTATTTGATCATATAACCTTTGAGCTGCAATGTTATCCTTGTTTACATGTACATATATCAGGTTGATACCTGGCATTTAAAGCTGATATTAGTGGTAAGAAAAACAAAATATGAAAACAACCATAAAAAATAAAATCATGATATTTGGAAAGTACAATGCATAGGGCAATACTCATCACATTCACAAGGACCATCGACTCAAAATAATTAGTCACTCGGATGGAATTGATGCTCCAACACGACAAACCCATGGCTTCTGCTTGTTTATCCAACTCACCCTACTGAAAACTTGAATTCTTCTTCATCATCATCATCATCAATCTACTAGATTGATTCTATTGTCCACATATACAACCTAGGTCGTTCACCATTTATGCTCAGACCAACTTTCCATGAAACACTAGTTATGGGAGCTGAAATACTTGCCATCAATCAGAATGAATTTTTTTTCCTACCCTCTGAGTCCATGTATGTTCCCTCCTTTTTGATGTGCTAAAGTAAGCACACTATGTGCCATTTGGTTCCTTAGCATGAGCCCTCTCCTGCTATTACACAAAATCTTTAGGCATAATCAATGAAACATAATATCATGTACCATGTGATCTAGCTGCATCAACAGCTAATGACAACAAGTTTGTTGCAATTCCTTTGCGGCGAGCATTCTTGGCGACACACAAGTTTGCTACATATACATATCTTGTTTGATCCAATCCATAAATATTGGAGAAAGCTGGTGACTTCACATGCTCCTAGTCAACAACTTGACTCATGAGTTTCTCACCATAAATTGCAAGAAAAGAATGAAAAGGAGTGTAATTATAGACTCATACTCCAAGAATTGTATCTCCACAGTAAAAATGTCTTATGTTGAGGTCTAGGGTCCCAACTATGCTGCTCAATTCTGTGTGGTTGACATTCTCATCCATCCTCATCTGACAAGGAGAAACAGCAAGAACAAAATATGAAAATTGTTGAGAGTTTTCCATTGATACTGTGAAAAAAATGGCTTTGAAGAAAAGATTCATAGTAATTAAGAAGGAATCAATCACTTTTGCAATCTAAGAAAGATTAAACCTAACTAGTCAGATTGAAATTGGTTATGATGAAAGCTCTTGACAAGATGTTGGGAAAAGTCCAAAGGTTGAAACAAAACTTATGGGTGAAAAGTTACTACAAAACTAATTGATGATACAACTACAAGAAGTTATATATATTCTAAGAATTTCTGATTAAATGTGTGAACATATCTTTATCATAGGAAATTCTAATTATGTTTTCATACTAAAACATTAAGGGGCTAAGCAATATTACAGCATTAAATAAATTCTGGTAGCCCCTTGCTTCTTTCACTAACCATCAGTGTATGACCTAAAGGTTTCTTGTGTTGATGCCAGATCTCACTATTCAAATATTAGACTTCTGGTCATGTGATCAAAGGCGCCTTGGAAAGGAAAATGAACAAATAGAGGATGATAAACTATACGCCTTATACACAACAGAAATCGCAAGCATGCAACACCTTGTATGTTTTGTGGTCCAGTCCAGTACAAATATTTTTTTTTAAGAAAAAAAATCTAGTTGTTTACTATAACAAACCACACAGTATCATGACACATTTAAGTTTCGAAGTGATGCAAACTGAAGCATGTCGTAATTGTTTCATGTATAATAATGAGAATATATTGTTCTCTTGTAAGATCTGGAAAAGCTTCTGGATGAATCTGTTGTTCCAGCATATGCAAATTAACTGTCTTCTTTACTTGCAGGAGTAAAGTACAAATAGAATTGGTAAATTTTAATAGGGAATGTTTGCTTAACCTAAACAAACTTAGATGGGTCTGTAAAAATCATGTTCATACCATAAACAGGTCAACTATTTACAACAAGAATTGGTTAAGATGGTGAAATGTGAGGCTGTGTCGTGATCGAGCAATCTTGTTTACTTCAAACACAGGTTCTAGGTCATTAACCATATCTGTAAATTCTACTCATACATAACTAATCTATTGTTATATATAGGGTTAACTGGAAATTGCTATGATACAAGACTAAAGAAGCAATTTGATATCTAAATCAAACAAAAAGTAGATCTTACTGCAACAACACAGATACACTTCTCAGTCTCCTTCCTTCTGCATCTTCTCTTTAATGATGAAAATTCCTGCATTAATTTGCACTCTAAATATAAGGTTGCTGAGTCAGTTTAAAGAATTACCAAACAACTTCACAAGGCAAATCAAAAGCATGATGGATTTTTAAAAAAGTATATCCATCAATAAGACATTTAGTTAATCTAAGAACACTTATGCATAAAAGAGAACGTTGCTGTGGGCCTGATTCAGACAAAGCTTTGACCTCCTGATTTCTGCACTTCGACGGGCAAATTCAAGTGTACCTTGTTTCAAGGTCAAGTGACCTGCGAGCTCTTCCTCTAAAGTGCAATCTAGAGAAACATTATTGGACCCTAGTTGCACGCCATTGGTGAGCGCAAATTTTCTTAAGAAAAGTGGCTGCACTTTAAGATTGCTGATTACTATGAGTTAACAAGCCATCATTCCAACCCACCTACAACTAACTTTTAACTGAATCTCTTTGAAACATTACTAAACTAGTTTCTCTCTTTAAACTATGGGCTACTAATAATGCATTTCCCTGAATAAAACAAAATAGTTCTTACCTGCTCAGCGAATTGCATTTTGTAGGCTTCAATGAAGCTGAAATAATACATTGAATGGAAAAGTTAAGAATCCAAAAAAGAAAAGCAACTATCTTCAGTCAATAAAACTAGGATTTGAAACAGTGAAGAGTTAAGTTGAATAGTTGATGTTTGTTGTTGAGGAAAGGAGTAAAGGTAATGTTGTGTCTATCTGCTAACCGTGCATAAGAATGATCCTCCCAGTGACTCTCCGCCCTCAAGCATGCCGCCATCTATAATGATTCGCGAACAAGAGGAATAAGGGAAGTTAAAAACTAAGATCAAGATGGGACAAAACTAATTGCCAGAAAACAAACAGCAAATAGTAGCATCAATCATCAGCTAAATGGAACTTGTATCCAGCAACGTAAGTTTAAGCTCACCCAAAATTCTTCGTCAAGAAGGGCCTCGTGGGCAGTAAAACGGCCGAAGACCCTCCTGTGCACGCATTCTAGTTTGTTCTCCAATTGACTGGCTGGCTCGAAGCGGAGAATTGATCGACTGGACGAGGGTTGATCACTAGAAGACACCTCAATTTTAGGAAATTTAGGCACGGAAGTAAGATCGCCCGACATGGCTTCCTTATTAATGGCGCCAGAAGACTTTGCACGCTCATCCTTCCTACAATTTCCAACGACGAGTATCACCAAAAGGGCGAAAACTTCATCGGCAAAAAAAGAACAAAACAATTCCGTTTATAACGAGGAAAAAGAGGAGAACCCGCATAGCTTTCCTTGTTTTAGGAAAGAAAACAGACGACAGAACCAGAAGCAACTCACCAGAAGCAACTTTCCTACGTTTCTACGATGCAAGAAAGGGGATCTGAATCGCGTGCTTGTTTCCAGAGAGGAATAAGACGAGGAACAAAAAAAGGCGACTTACATGGCACGGAAGGCGTGTCTTTCAGGCGGTTCTCGCTGCTGCGTAATGCGGAGGAGCAGACCTCCTCCTCCTCGGAGACCGGAAGAGGGAGCAGCGACCACCGCCATCAGGAAGAGGGAGTTTTAAGATGCAAGCTGTGCCGATAGGGAGAGGTAAAGGATTCTTTGCTTCTTATTTGGATGATCGTAGAAAAGGAAGAACCGCGGTGGCTGTTTGGGCGGCGCTAAGCCTGATCAACAACGCCTGAGCTCCAGGTGCGGAGGAATCGTCCCAACCCATCCGAAAGCTTCACAATCAAAACCAGTCAAATATGCATCACATAATCAAGTGCAGGTGAGCCAGAAACATTATGATTAATAAAAATTAAAACTTTTTACCACTCAAAAATTTCCACTGTTTGATCCATCATCCATTCACTCCCTTCTTTAACGATCAAACCCTAAACTCTCCACCTCGACCGGCGGTGCCTCCTTTAACCTCCATCGCATTATCATCCTCTTCGGTACCCTTCGACAAATCCAAACATCCTCCTGAAGCAGATATCAATCGAATGGACCTCTCACTATCAACCGATCTAATAGAGCTCCCTCAAGGAGAAGCAACCTACCTCCCTCGCCGGCATTCTGCAGGTCGATTCGATAGGTCAGGTGGGAATCAAGCTGAAGTTCGATTCCGATGATCTGAAACTCGATCCAATGGAGATCGAATGAGAAAAGAAAAGAAGAAAGAATCAACGGGAAAATGTTTTCTTTTTTTAAACATGAAAAATCATACTTTTTTTTAAAAGAAAAAAAAATCGTCTAAGATTTTTTTTTCACAAAATAAATATTTTTTTAGATTAGATTTAAATCCATGATATTTTAGAATTTAACTAACAATAGCGAGTTAAAGTTTATTAACTAAATCATTATCGCCTTTCATATTTAAAGTGGTTTTTTTATAATCCCTTATGAGGGTTATTCTTGATAATTTTAGTTATTCATTCAAGGTTATTAACAAAAACCCGGTTTGGTTTAGGTAATCGACGATTCCCGAGTAATGATTCATGCCCGACACATCAGCAAAAGGGGAATGCAACCCGGAATCGAAAAACCTTATAAAAATAAAAATTTTGTTGATTCCAGAGTTAATAATTTTTTTATATTTTATTCCACATAACCTTAATTATGTGATTACCTAGTAATCACATAACCAAAATTTTATACGATAACTTAACCAAACACCTCCTTCATTTGATTCTCCTATCTCCTCTTAAGCTAAGATTCTCACCGAGAATTCTAATAGAGACAAATGTTTTAAAAGTGTATAAATTATGCTTCCATTTTATCCTAGGAAAGGAATCATCTACTTCTAAGTAGGGATAAAAAAATATTAAATTTTTTAATATATCATATATATACTATATCTGATATATTAAAATTTTCAATATAATATCAATATATAATTTAATAATTCAGTATTTAATATATCTTACCAATATCAAAATTTAAGTATAAATGATATCCTATATCGATATGATTTTTTTATATATCAAAATTTTCGATATGATACCGATATATCGTATCATACCCGCTCTACTTCTAGGATTAGTCAGAGAAATTCGGACATAATTATATACAAAAAAAAAAGAACTTCTCACAAACAAACTTGAATGTTAGACGACCAAACATGTTAGCCTTGCCGGATAAAGGAACTTCATGACAACGCACTGTAGATCAGTGGATGTTCATCGATACTTTCACGGTTCTAAGGTTAAACTCCTTGCATGTTCCACATATGTGTCGAAACTGAACTGATCGAACTTCTTTGAAGGGGAACAAAGGTGTACACACTTCTTATAGAGCATGTCCAGTATAACATTAGCAATACAGCTTGCATGAATGTCAATAAACTTTAAACAAGACGACGATTAATCTCGAGAGGCTGACTGAAAGATGAAGAATGCAGTAAGAACTCCAACTAATGCTGTTGCAGCCAGTGCTAGAGTTGGAATTGGTGCCGTAAGCCCGAAATTCTGCAAAGCAAAGCTAGTTATTGGCATGTCATAACGCCGGCCAACGCGAGATGAAGGGGGAAGAAGTCAAAAAAGGTACATGGTAGCATAAGAACAATCATCGAAAGGTTTTTAACTATCAGTTTGGAACTATAAATAACAATGATTACAATAACAGAACACACCGAAGATTTCTAAGGATAGACATGAGTTCCAAGAACGATATCAGCTAGCAAAATTTAGTTAGCAATTATATATCTAATGAACCTTAAACAATATTACTGAAATCAGACTCGGTTTAAGTAGAACACGAAGATATCCTGTTTCATACCTCTAGAAGTCCTTTCCCTGTTGATATTTCAACGGTTATAGCCGTTGCAAAACCGACCATAGCAAGCCGACCCAGCCATACATTCAATCCATTATTCTCCTTGGTTCCCTGCTCACACCTTATGGAAATAGATGTTTCTCGCTCATTAATCTTCCTTCTGTTGGATGTAATCCAAAATGCTGCATGTAAAATTCTTTCAAAATTTAGGATCATAAGGTAATGTGTCTGACAGAAAATCACGAAGAATATTAGGTTATAGAGCCTAGTTTGATTACTGTTGCTAAAGCAAGGGATGTGATCATTAAGATAGAAATCTATTGATTCATGAGAAGAAAGAAGCAGCATTGTGTGAAAAGATATGATAAAAAGAGAGGAAAAAATCAACAAAGGATATTAGATAATTATCCATCATCTCCTTTTCCGACGTATGCCGTTCAAGAGAGCACATATGAATTTACTCAACAAAGAACTAACTATTGAGTATTGTGGAAGATCCTTCTCTTCACTCTATCATTTCGGCAACTAGTAGGATTAGGAAAGTTAGCTCCTCAAACATGAAACATTCACTTAATAAACTTACCGTTTGAGGAACTTCATAAAAACAGATATTTTCCTTTATTTCATTCATAAAGGGTGACTATTTGACAAAAGGTCAGCTTGTGTATCTCTAAACATCAAATCTTACTAATGAAGATGGTTAACCGAGACATTCAGCATTCAGTCTTAATACATATAGCAGGATATTCTTAATTTGTTCATGTGCTAATAAGTTAGCCAATGTCCCCCTTTTGGCCAGTAATTTTTTATCACTATTGTCACTATCACTCATCCATCTCAGTTTTAACAAGAATCATATGATTTATTCAGTATTGCATCAGATTTATCAAACTTTTCTAATTGTGTAAGCCATTGGATTTATTGAACTAAGCTACTTGTGTAAACCATCAGATCTTTTGAACTTTGTGCTTATGTTAAGCATCCAATTTATTTATGCCAACGACATAATGACAGGCTTGTGGAAGGCATAATTTAAGAAGTTTGATAAAGAAACATTGATTGCTCAAACAACACATTATTCCATTGAAGAAAAAAGGAGGAATATTAAGAAACAGATTCAGCAAAATGGAAGATCAATTACAGGACTTGACTAGGAGCATTGAACAATGCACCATTTCTGAAGCAGAAACAGCACCACAGTTGACTAAGAATTGAACATGATAAGCAATGTGAGATGACAAATAAATATTGGCAAGAAAGAGCTAAAGTCAGACAACAAGAGAGACAGAGACACTACCTTTTACACAAAGTAGCAAACAATAATAACAGAAGAAAATAGTATTGTTATGCTGCTTTAGTGGAACTACTGAACCTGAGTAGAAGGCCATTACATAAGCAAGCTCTACAAAACATTTAAAATTGTTTCCGCAGTGAGGTGAAAGGGTGGAATCTGCATGCAAATTGGTTTTCACAATCTCTAGAAATACCATAAAAGAGAGAAAATCAAGCAATCTTTCATTTGGGGATAAAAAGTGCTTTTGAAACTACGACTTGCAATTGCCTGGGCTTGGTATGTGTGGACAACAAAGAACACTGAAACCTTCAGTTTTGGCAAAACTCACTGGCTCAAAGTGGCAGTGCCAAAGTTCAAATCTTTGTAAGTCGAGGGTTGATTACCAGTAGCTAAGCCAGGCGTGAAGGAAGGAGTGAGTGGCGAAGCTCCGGATGAGGGGAAGCGCGTCAAGATGCAGGATTTTGAGATAGAAGCACCTGCGGATTGAGACCGACGATTGTTATAACCTCATACATCACACTGGATGGTTAAGAATGAGAGAAAGAGAGGGGGAGAGAGACGAGGCAGTGAGAAGAGATGGTAAGAGACGGCGGTGAGAAGAGCTTGGGCACCGGCGGCGGCCATCGGCAGACAAAATCTCAAAATTTCGAGGCCTGCGCTGTTGGCCATCGATCTCCTCTTGGTCCCCGTTTTATCATCTTAACGGCGCTTTCTCCGCCACTTGGTTTGTAGCGGTTGGTTCCTTTTGGTACATCGGAAAAAATCGTGCTACATAATATATACCGGAATCTGTTATTTTCAGGAGGAAATTTCACTCAGACCACGCAAATGTTTTCCAACCTTTTCAGTTTACCTCTCGTAGTTTTAAAAATATGAGTTACAGCTCCAGATTTTCAAATCAATTTCATCACTGACAAGGATGAATATATATATATATAGGGATATTGGGGCTAAATTGATATTATAATTGTCAATTTTTTTAATATAACGTCCGTTATTTTCCGATGAATATCGTGTTACCAAAATCCGGGGGCGATAAGGCCATTTTATCGCTCCACCGTTCCTCGTTTTCTCTCCGCCATGGCGTCGTCCACCGTGCTCACTTCTCCCTCTGTCGCCGCCGCACGTCTTACGACCGGAGACGACTCCACCAGGAGGCAGCAGTTCCGGGCGAAGTGCTCGTTGCCGCTCCCTCCACCGCTTCCCCGAGATGCCCCGCCGTCCACCAGGCGGGCCGCCTCGATCGCGCTTCTCTTCCTCCTCGGCGGCTTCTCCGCCCACTCCAACCGTGATCCTCCGCCACCCTTATCCTCTCACTGCTTCTTGAACCGAAATCGACAGCTGCTAATCTCCTTTTTTCTTCATCCGTAGGCGCTGATGCGGCAAATCCCTTCGATAAGTACCTGAAGAGGTAAGCTCATCTCTTCCTAGAGATTCTTTGACGTCGATTTGATTTAGAAATTTCATCGTTGTGGAATCAATACCAGTTATTTATTCGATCAAATGGAAAAGAGAATAGAATTGAACCTTCATCTGAGGTGTTGTTGCTCTCTGCTTGTGGTTGACACTGATTCAATTTGGGAATGACACTAGGAAGAAGTTGGATCCGTTGGAATCGTATGTTCCTGCTGTTCTACTGAGTCGAGCACAATTTGAGGACTTGGGTAACATCTCCAATCTTCGTCTTACACTACTTGGTGGAATTAAATTTAAGCAATTGCTTACCCTTTAGATTCTATAAAGGATTACTGAAAAGCACGCGCTTGATAATGCCATTGCTAGAAACTACTAAAACATCTTAATTAGATCGATATAGCTTTTAAATGAATTGCTGGAACTTAATGAAACCATCTCTTTACTATGTGAATTATCCAGTTTCACATGGGTCGTTCTATTTGAGTTATCACCATTCCTTGCTCTATACAATAAAACAAGGAAATTGGAGCTATTTCTGCATTTAGGGTCCCTTCCTTTGTTGGAGAAAAAAGTTACAGGAAAAATTGATTATTTGATGTTGTTTGGCGCGATACTAAAAAATATTTCTGGTGCTTCCTTTCCTTCTGCTTGATCAACCATCACATCCTCCACCTGTAGGACTCTCTCTCCACAACCCCCTTTGGCTCACACTTCTTTGTGATGATCTGTGTGTGTGGGGGGGGGGGGGGGTGATCAGACTGTTATAGCATACAATCTCTCTTTTTTTTGGACTAAGAATAAAGGAGGCTCTTAAATTGTCTTTTTGATGAGCAATTCCTTAATTCTGATATACAGATAAATTCTTGGATAGCAAGCAGCCAAATTATGACATAAGTCGATCTTTGTTGCGTTCCGGACCAGCAGCTTCTCTACGCATTAACATCCGAGCCGTAAGTATTTATATTATGATTTTGGGTGTCTGTTATGCAGTTCATAATTCAAACCGAAATTCTGAGTCAGGTTAAATCAAGCTTTTCAATTTGCTTTGGTTTCATGAAAAAAAAGTTCACTTCGATTTAAGGAATTTCAATTTTGATTGGATTGGCTTTTGATAAGTACAAATTGAATCAAGCCAATGAAAATATTGTTCTTAAGATTTAAATTTTATACATTAGTTATTTAAATATTTGTTTGCACCAAATAATAATAGTAACCAGAATCCTTTTTAGAGTTATGCTGTTTAAACCAAACTGAACAGATAAACTACTGTCTCAGTAGAATTATCATTCTGTTTGGCTTTTTTAAAAAGCAATTTCAGTTCAACACAGTCCAGTTCATTTTGGACCAAATGAACAACCTTATTTATTAGATAACTCCTACAAATATATGACTCTCAGCACTATTTTTTTTTGCCAGTCTTGTTAACTGCGGTAATTTTAGACGAGATTTGAATGACTTGGTTTCTGAAAGAAAAGGGAAATTAATATTCTCTGGGCTCCAACTTACTGTTTGCATTTATGTTAGCTGTGGCTAGTAGTTTCTGACTGCCTTTCGATGTTGTCAGAGTTGTTTTGGTCTAAATTTTTCCATTTTGAGAGTTTTACCTTGCAATGTTAATGAGATTGATTCCTTCTAGCATTGTACATGATCTTGGAAATTATAGGTGGCACAATATGCAACCGAAGATGGTAATGGAAAAGCAGCCTCCGATGCTGTTGAGCAATGCCTAAGGTAAATTTGTCTTCTAGATATGTATCTAGATGAAAGCACTTGGGTTTCTAAATCGATTTACTTTATTCATTTACAGGGCCTTGGAGGATCTTGACTCGCTTTTGTTGAATGCAATAAGAAATGATCCAAGAGCTTCCACTGAATCCATGAAGGGAAAACTTGATATTGTTTTGGGATCCTTGGATAGGTACTGAAGAATTTCTTATATTTAGTAATGCTAAATTACTAAGCACATATTTGCTTCCGATCTAGTAGAACTATTCCCAAAACAACTTGTGTCTGGAAACTTGATCCGTTTAATCGTCTACTTTTATGCAGTAAGTTCTTCAAAACTTATGTTAACCACTCCTAGATCATCATCAACCACCCTGTTAGTGTCTAGTAAATCAAAACTTATGCGATCTATTTTAATTACATCAACCACCCTGAGATAAAGTCTCCTCTTATCCAGAACATAAGAAAGATCAGAATAGATGAAACAGTTGCATAATTTTCTGACGGTATATAGTTTCTCTCTGCAGCCTCTTGCAAACTGTACCATCCAAGGTGCTGGATAAAGGGAAGGCCATTGCAGATGCCTATATGGACCCGAGCTACCAAAGTGACGAGCCTGCGGTTTCGGACCCGGAGATTAGCAAGTTGGAAGCACTTTTTTGAGCGAGTTTGTTTCTTAAGTTAGGGTTTCATTTTGGAAATCGAGTACATGTTTTCGTAGCATGACCAATTCATTAGTTTTACCTAGGGAGCTTTCTAAAGACATAGCATGAAAAAGTTTTCTGTAAATGAATGAACCTCAAAGCTTCAGGTAATGATGCATTTTTATCTATTCGATTGGAACATTCACTTACGAGTAGTTCACTCGTAGATGTGTTAGGTAGGGATGACAATTTCTTCTAAATTCGATGGAGGATTTGATATCCCATTTCGAATAGAGGAGGATATGAAGGGATTTTTTTATATCCGATTAAATAGTTGAATAATCGAATATGAATATTCGGATAATCGGATATGGAGACGGGTTTGATAGAATCTTATCCATACTCATCCGAATATCCGATATATATATATATATATATATATATATATTTCTTCTAAAATTCATTAATTATTTTTATTGTTGTTTAATTTATTTTTATTGAATGTATTTAAATTAGGAGTAGACTTTAATATGTTTTAGTTGAATTATATATATTTTTTATGTGATATTAATTTTAATATATTTTTATTGAATGATGATAATTGAATGAAATAAAAAAAAATTATTAGTATAGAGGATATCTAATACTCTGATGGGTATAAAAATGAATATTCGATCCCCGATGGATATGAATATGGGGATGAAAATTGAAAATATGATGAGAATGAGAATGAATATAATAAATGAAAATGAAGATGAAAAATATAAAATTCAACCTAAATTTAATCTATTATCATCTCTAGTGTTATAGATCTAAATGTGAAAATTAGAGATCTATCTAAATGTGCTAGAAATCTAGATGTGAAAATCAAGGGTATGTTTGTATTTGTGAATGATGCATGTAAAACGGTTACTTTGATGACAAATTATAGATATAAACAATATATGTAGATAAAAGAGACTGTCTTGGAGGCTAATAAAAACTACCGGAGCCAAAATACTGCTGAAAATTATGCTTCGAACAACCGGGGCCAAACTCAAATTTTATTTCGAATCAAACTCAAATCATAATTATTTATATTTTCAAACTCCAAATTAAATTCAAATGTTACATATATTTTTCAAACTCAAATTCAAATATTAATATTTTCATATTATTCAACTCAATTCATTTACACCCCCTACTTGAGACCCTAAAAAATTGT
Source organism: Hedychium gardnerianum (assembly GCA_038050645.1). Lineage (NCBI taxonomy): Eukaryota > Viridiplantae > Streptophyta > Magnoliopsida > Zingiberales > Zingiberaceae > Hedychium > Hedychium gardnerianum. Next base: position 12,964,373 of record JBBUKS010000008.1, on the reverse strand, counting down.
TAAAACTAATGTCATATTAACTTTACAGATTCTTTAAAATATCTTTGTTTTTTTTTATTTTTTTTAGTCGTTTTTTTTATAAAAAATATGTTTTCTATTAAATAATACATTAATCATAATCTTGTATTGCACTAATTATTGAATTTTTAAACATAAAAAACTATAAAATAAATAGATTCTAAGAAAAATAAAATCATTAGTCATTGAAATAAAATAGGACAGGCTCCATCACGCATTTGAACTGTGTTTCATGTAAAGAGCCGGAGCATGATTTTTGCACCAAGACCTCGTGCTGGCAATTGCGTGGTTGTTTTATCAGTTTTCACAAGGTTCTCTAATCGTGTCTGCGAGCTATAAGACTCAAGTATATTACTACAAATTACTCTTCCTACCTCCCTCTCTACAGGTAAAAAGATAGAAAAAAGGATGAAAGGTCCGAGCAAACAGCTTGGAAGTAGAGTGAAGCTACAAAGCAAACATGATACATCTGATAGCCTCAAATAGCGAAAAACAACACTCATTCAAATTATGTACAAGAAAAAAACGAGAGCACAAAGTGGCTACCCCTTTAAGCCAACAATCTGCTGTTACTACTAGCTGCACTCGAAGGATTGTCTGCTGCGGAACAGCTTCTATGCGCAGCTTTGTATTCGTTTGAGACTCGGGCATATCGCACGCCATTCGGACAAATCTTTGGCATGTATCTGCCACAGAAAACACCATGAGTGTTATTAAAAAATCACCCTAAGTTGGAGCATAGCTACTATTAATATCCCGCTTGTTATATAAACTTAAAAAGTGTAGACTGACATGACCGAGATGAAAAGTGGCACACTTTTTGCAAGCAGAAACGAAACCACACTTGTGAAAGTTGACAGGGCACACAAGCATTGCTTCTCTGATCTCCAATCAGCATATCATCCAGTGAAGAATGACTCCAAAAACTCCTCAACTGGACTTCTTACAACAGTGAATGTGATAGGAAGCAAAAATTTGAAGAGAAGGAAATAATCAACAAGGGTAGGGTACTCATGGAGAAAAAAACATGGAAAGCAAAGCTCAACCCTTTACTTGAACAAAGCCAATTGAGACCGAGATGTTTCCTATGTAAGAGTGCAGGAAGGAAAATGTAGTATTCATGCCTTCACAGGTGTAAGCTGGAAGATTGCATCTCTTGTAACACTGTCAGCATAGAAAGGGAAAGACAAGAATATCTGATAAAGGATTATGAAGAAACAAGAAGATGCTACTGGGAAGTGGAAGTAAGAACTTGCAGCTAGAATTGAACCAAGAGTCAGGAAGAAACCTAGAAATACTGAAGCCAGGAAGAAATCAGGAAATGCTGAAAGAAGATATGGAAGACAGATCAATTGTAAAAAAAAAAAAAAAATCCAATGGAGAGAAAGACAGGAAGATTGAGATCTTAATGAAAAAAACAAGCAGCAGGACTCTTCTCTGTTAGTAGTGGTTTAGTGCTGGTCTGGGCCTGACAACAGATTTGTGCTCTTCTCTGCTCACTGAAAGAAGTATGGAGGCACTGATATCTGGAGAACCTTAAAAATAGATAATGGGTTGTATCAAGCACCTAGTGCTCTTCACATTGGTTAAGACCTCACGTGCAATGGGTTTCTCTTGTAGAGTTGACACCAATCTTGAGAAAGGCAAAGGAGGATGGTATGGGTGAAGTTTGGAGTGGCACTGGGGACAAGAACTCACGAAGCTTGCTGAAAAGAGTATAACCAAAAATTGAATCAGAAAGGGATAGAAAAGATCTAGCTTGCTGGAGAAGAACTCGCATGGTAATGGCAACCAAAATTGAATCAGAAGGGGAAAGCAAAGATCTAGTTCGTTGGAGAAGAACTCTCATGGAAAATGGCAACAGAATTGACAGCGACGCAGTGCAGAAGAAGAGCAGGGAGGGGAGGTCACAAACATTTGTCCCTGGTTGGATGACAATCTTCTTCATTGTAAGGATATGTCAATGGTGCTCAGCTTCCTGACAAGATGAGGAGAACGCATTGCATCAGATTTGAACAAAGATGCTGCAACACAAGATCTAGAAGGGAGGCTTCACGATAGGAAAGCGGCATGAGGAGGCTAGGCAAGGAAATCAAGCGGGGGAGAGAGGCTGTGATTCTCTCTCTTCGCACCAATGTCTTATCAATTATTTTCTATGTATATTGTGTAGTGTAACACACCATAATTGCATTTCGTTTTAGCCTACCACTGCCCAAAGGCATCTCACTATTGGTTTATTTTACTAGGGCAATCCAATCAATATTGTGGTGCTTATGAAAATGTAAATACCAAATCACAATTTCCTGCTTATATGAACAGAAATGTATAACTTTATCAAATGCCATTTTCTATTTGTAAATTGAGCCAATGAAAAAAATATTCCATGTTGTAGATATGATATCTAACCTTAGGACAAGAGTCGATGTTCATAATTTCCAGTGCGGGACACTGAGAAATGGCAGTTTCTAACTCTTCTTCAGCTAGCATGCTGCAAGCCTGTGGTTAAAAATAAATTATGAAAGCAGAACAAGACTGAAGTGACAAATTGTGAAAAAGAAGCATATAATACCAATTTTCATGAAGGGATTTGTAAAATGATTCTTATCGGACAATAATGTAAGGATGTAGAGCATCTTGTTTAGCGATCACTCAGCAAAATCCCATATGTTACCTTAATAAATGGCCAAATTGAATTTTACACAAGATATATCTTTTGGAATATTGGCATTAGAGGGGGAAAAATTATAATACAAAAAAGATAACTAACTAGAACAAAATAGTGTGGCAAAAAAATCAATTAAATACAAGGGAAAGTTCACTCTCCCACTCTTCTGAGCAAAATGCCCCCCAAGTTTCAATATTGTTAAATGGCATCAGAAACTCATAAACTCAGTTTACCTCTCATTGGAAAAATGAGGATATTTTCCAGAACAAAAGGCTAGATGAGGAAAGGAAGTTTAAAGGAAAATACAAGAGTTTTTGATAATTGAAGAAATATTACAAGCAAATTCATAATCACAAGCAGTCATTTACCAGAAGCCGGAGATTGTTTAGCCTTGGACAGTTGAGCCTCAAGAACTCCAGGGAATTACAATAGCTAAACAAAAAGTGCACGGTGTGTATGAGAGAGAGAGAGCGCAAAAGTCTATTGCTAGTGGAAACTATTCAGGATAAGTATTACCTTATGTTTAGCATACAAAGGCTTCCACATGCCAAATCTACCTCCTTCAGATTTATAGATAAATTAAGGTTTATTTTTGATAAATAAAAACAATTGGCACTTGAGGAAATAAGGGTTTTTGTAATGTTTGGACAACCAGTGCAGTTCAAAATTTCAAGCAAATGGCCAGTCTCCAGGTAGACATCCTTGTCATTGTCTTTCAATGTGGAAGGTGAACAGACATTGACAGATTTTTGAGATAAATTGCAATAACTTCTGTTCCAGACAAGTTGATGCATATTTGCACAGCCATTCAAATTCAGATGAGCCAAATTTGTACAGCGAGTGAGAATATTTAGTATATCAAGCTGCACAACAGATGAATATGACAGATCTAATTTGGATAGGGCTGGAAGTGCACTCTCCTTATAAAGGGCGCCCAAGGAGGAATCTGTGAGGTATTTGCACGCAGATAGCCTTAAGATCTGCATGTTAAAATTCCAAAGCTCAATAAAACAGTATCATTTTTTTTCCAAGCATATAACCGGATTTATAAGCATAAGCCTAACTGAGGGAAAATAGAAAATATACTTGCATGTTAAAAAAATCTTAGATATTCAAACATTTGTTTCATCTGAATCAATTTATATCATTCTTCACTTAATCTTGATACATCTTGCACATAATACAGCTTAGAGTAAATCTCAGATGGCGCACAATTTAACTACTATGATACAGGTCACCAATTTGAATTTGTATCAGCTATATTCAAGGAAACCAGCATGAACGAATGCCGACAGCACAGATCAAAATCACAAATATGTCTCCAAAGAAAGAAGATACAAGCTTCAGAGAAAACATAAAATATAAACTTACCGCTAACTTACAACAATTGTCAAAAACAGGTTGCAAGTCTGTCACAGAGGTATACGACAGATCCAGTAGAACCAGATGTCGAAGCAAATGCAAGGAAGATAGCCCAGCAAATGCAACAGATTGGCATAACGAAAGGACCAAAGATCCAATCTGCAGGCAAGATCTAGCTGTTCTAGACAATGATTCATCACTTAAGTTGCTGCAAAACAGACAAAAGTTCATAAGTTCATCTAAAAGAAAATAAAAAACATTCCCAGAGAAGAAATGACAGTAAATAACCTGCAGAAGGAAGCATCCAAGGACTTCAAACAAGGACAACTAATAAAAGCCTCAGACAGTATGCCACATCCCTTAAGCTCTAACACTAGCATGCTTGGCGCTTCAATCTGCAGAACCCTTAATTGTGGACAGATACCCAAATCAAGCAACTCAAGGCCAACCTAAACAACAGTCATGATTGATATCAAGGCATATGAAAGGAGTTGTGGTGTAGACATATAAAACATGACTGAATTTGCTCAAAAGATACTAAAAAAGCATATTTACTGAAAATTTCAGAAAAGTAATTGGTGGCAATCACCCAAAGTTGCAAAGCATCAAACTGAACAGAAAATAAAAAATTGTAATAACAGCTAGGTAAAACATATCAAGCACGTGTAACAAGGAAAAAGCAATAGAGTCACTTCCCAACAGATAGTGCCTTAAGAAAGTCAACCATGCAGATTTAAGCAACTTCATAACCACACAATTGCTCAGAATGAGCTTAATATTTCATCAACAAGACCAAATAAATTACCAGAACAATTAATCAGCATTAATTTCCAACAGCGTATTGATAAAATTGTCATCGCTGCAAGATTTTAACAGCTACCAAACTATGCAATTACTCAGAATATGAGTTACAAAATTTAATTAACAAGACCAAAATAGATATCAGAATAATTAATCTAGCATTTAACTAATCAGTCCACCTTGCTCTCGCTCAAGGATGTTCAAAATTAAATTTTAATAGAGCTTGCAACAGAGAATTTACTCTATTAATGAATTAAATTCGTGGATCTGAAAGACTTCACTAAAAAGATATTATACTTTCTTCATAAAAAGATCACGGCCTTATTTAAATTTTAGTTTACAATATATACAATACAGCGTAGAAAATGTATCATTTAAACATACAAAAATTTCAAAAACTTCAATAAGCTACACAAAAAGGAAAAATAAACAGGAAATTACAATAGAAAACCTGTAATATTTTGCTAACAATGATCATTAGAACTTACAAAGAAAATTCCCTGTTAGTAGAAAACTTGATAAAAGTTATTATCAGAACATAAATGATCGAGTCCAAAATGGCCACATACCGGACTAAATGAAGCTTTTTCAAGGTGATCACAACCATCAAGATTTAGTTCTTGAAGATTTGGACATGACAGTTCAAGGGTAGTGATGGCACGGCACCCATCCAAGGATAGAGAGACTAGAGTATAACTTTTGATATTGATTATAATTAAGCTCTGGACAAAATGAAACCATCAAAGAATAAAGGCATAAACAATACAATTATTTTTCAGCATAAGTTACAACATAACTTCAAAACAAAAAAAGAACCCTAGTCATAGTTATGATGGATGAAAACGGATAATATGCATCTAAAACTTCAAATTAAAACACTTCAGATAACTACCAGAGTTTGAAAGGTGAATAAATAAAGATTTCAGAAATGAAAGTCATGAACTGAATCAAGCCTTTCAAACATGCCAAAACGAAATGCTCAACGTAACAGCTAGATTACCATATATAAGAAATAACATCATGAATTATGCATGATAATGAATTGGGTCTTCTTAAATAAGAAGCCTAAGTGTTGTTAGTGATACAGCCTTTCATATCCAAAGTCCAAAATAGTTGGTACTAACAGCTTGTTGTAGTATAAGATATTGATAATGTTGTTATTATTGGATTATGTATAAGTACCTGCAGCAAGGTTCACAATCTCGAACTGTGCCGGTGTTTTGGTCCTTGACTAGAAGGATACCGTTGATGTATGGTGTTGGTAATAAATTAGAGCTGAAAGGAGGAAAGAGATGAAGAAAAAAAAAATAAACAACTATATAGTTCAATGTTTGCTACGATTTTGAGATTACCTTATATGGACACCAAGTAAAAAAAAGAACATTATCTCAATTTTTAGCATGTCATCAAGTGTTGATATGAAATAATGCTCGTCGACATGATTGATACGACAATAGGAGATATTGTCTTGAGGCTGAGCGAATTTTGGTAATTTATCAGAGCGAAATGTGTCGATTGTTTCGGTCGACACGGTATAAGATTTCAAACCATGCTGTGCAACACTTCTTACAACAACTTTCATCCTCACATTAATATGCCATTAAGCCATATGCAAGGCTACATCACTTGTAATGTTCAAATTAATTTGAATATTTTTTTATTTCATTAATTGATTGTTGTTTGTTTTCCCTCTATTCTTTGCAACTTCCATGCTAAATGATTCAACTTCTTCTATTCTGATTGAATCAATTAATTATTCTCAGCTATTAGTATTTCTTTATTTTATCCTTTTTAGTTGTTCAACACCTCCATCTTTGTATTCTGATCTATGCTAGGGGCACACAATCATCATTTACCATATTTCATGAAATACTCACAAGGTGAAATTGGTGATGCTTTTTCTTAATGACCCGCACGTGGGATTTGTGCGGTTTTCCTTTATAGTTGTGCGCCTTTCTCAGACCAAATTTCTTCTTTTGATAATAATCTGGTAAAGGTATTTGGGAGCAGAACTGTAGATCTTTGAGACTTCTCTGTAGGGATGCCTGTTTACACATTTCAGTCAATTCTTGATAAGCATGGTGAATTCGGGGAAGTACGCCAATAGTATTTCCTCGGAATTTCTCCTGGAACTTCTGCTCCAGGTAGCTTCCTATTAGTGGTGGCATCTTTCTGTAAAATTTACTAGACAGTTCTTCGTTTACGAACATTCTTCCGGTCTTTGCTGCAAGTTCTTTATATTGGTTCATATAAGAAATTAAATCTTTAGTACTTGCACATACCAGTCTTTCAAGGTCTAAATATGCTTGATTCTGTTCTGTTGTCGAGCCTACCACTGGGTCTTCAAGGGTAATTATCCTCCTGATTTGTAATAGTACGTTCTGTGTCTCATCAGATGCCGCTATCAACTTGTCATACTGTTCAGGATACATCATCCTCCACTGAATAAATGTCTTCTTTTCAATTCTGCCCAGTAAGTTTTCAATATACTGGACTTTTGTCTTTTTATCGGTCCAGATATTGGAATCCACGATGTTGGTTGTTATTGATTCCCACCTGGATATGACATCATTATATAGCCCAATGTTATCAGGTAAGACGAGTAAGGCACCTGTTTGTTGTTGGGTCGATGGTAAAGTCCACTGCTCGGTATTCTGGCCCATCTTTAATTTCCCAATTTTTGCATTTAGGAAATCTTTGTTCTGATATGGGTTGGGTATATTTGGCTTGGTAGTAGCTGGAGCATACTGAGGAGGTCCCATCATTGTATCTTTCGGCGGATTGTAGTTTGAAATAGCCGAAGATGATGATGCCAATATATTACTCTTCAGAGTAGGATATTCCATTTTGAATCCTTCTTGGAGCTCCATTTGTATTAGCAACTGCTCCTGTTCTTCATCCTCAAATGTAGTGGAATTAGGTGAAAAATAATGTTCAGAGTCAGAATGAGAAGAGCCATACCCACCACCTTTCGCGAATGGATTAGTCCATTCTTCATCGCTAGTAAGGGCATACAAGTGGGGCTGGGGGTTGAGGTACTGATAAAATCCATAAGATAGATCTTCCTGTCGCCTGCGAATGAATTCTTCAAGGCTAATTCCTTTATTGAATATCTCCTCCAGTGGTGGTGCTGATGTCGATGGCTTTGTATGTGGTAAAGGGTCTAAAGGTTCAGGTAGCAGAACCTTCATTAATGCCTCCCATTCCAGGGTATTAGGCACTATGGTTTTGCCCTTTACATCAGTTGCCACTTGTATTTCTGTCACTTGTACTTCTATATTGGTAGAGTCAAATCCTTGCTCTCCTCTAGCTGTACTAGGTAATTCATCCATTTCTATTACTTCAGGAGTAGTGATCTTCTCCAGTATGAGTTGCGCTACTGCTTCATTCCTGTTTAACTGGACATCTTCAAATGTCATATTAAACATAAGAATTTTAATCTCACCCCGGTAATCACTGTCGATGACTCCAGCTCCAATATGCATTCCTTTTCTCCATGAAATGCTTGATTTGGGAGCAATTCGGCCATAATAGCCTTCTGGGATAGCCACAACAATACCTGTTGATAACAATTTTTTTCCCTACTACTTCAATTACATAATGTTCGATTATAGATAAATCATAACCTGCCGCCCCTTTTGTTTTTCTGGTTGGAATAATGGCTGCTGGATGCAGGTTCTTGACATATAGTTTTTCTTCCTCTTCCTCTGCCTGAGTAATAACTGCCAGTATTTCTTGCTCTAAAATATCAGAGGGATTCTTAAATATAAGAATAGAACCTCTCTTCTTGGGAATTACAGGCTCACTTCCCAAATTGAGTCCACCGATTCTCTTCGTTAATTCTTCAATAGAATGTTCAAGCTCCTTTGAATTGCTTTGAACTGGTGGTGCAGCCGAACTTTTCTTCCGGCTTTGCACTTGCTCCTCAAATCTGCTCACCTGTGAGGATAAGGACATAAGCAAAGATATTATTGTATTATTTTGCTTAATTATTGCATTTTGATTTTCAAAGGTAGTCTTTAATTCTGATGGTCTAACAAATGCCAACGCAGGTGCTTCAATACTTTCTGTTGCCCTGGCTGCGTTGATATATTCGTCTGATTCAGATTGTTTCCCCCAATCTTCGTTCATCTGCCTATCAGGCTTTTTACCTCCTTAAGCAAGTTTTCTACTCTTTTGACACTGGACTTTATTTCCTCCGTCAATTTTAAAGCTTCTTCCTCAACTAGTTTTGGTTGCCTAGCTATTTCTACAACTAGTTGCCTGACTTTAGATTTTGTAAGAGGTTTATGCTTATACACCTCTTGTTCTAGACCTTTCAGTGAAGATCGTAGCCTCGCTACTTCTTCTTTTAAATCTCTGTTCTCACTACTGATTTGATAAAAATGTTTTAAAGAAACCTTGGACAGGAGACAAATTTTATCGAGTTCTATGTCGAGCCTCCACCTGTTAGTCTGGCAAATCTCCTCCTGAAATAATAACATAGAACTAAGTAGAATACTTAAGAAAGGATCAACAGTTTCCCTCACCTTCACCTTGAATTAGTGAAATTTAGCCGTCCATGAGCTTTAAAAC
>JBBUKS010000008.1:12939072-12954852 GCA_038050645.1 Hedychium gardnerianum | reverse complement strand
GTGCACTTACATTCCTAAAGTCATCACAGCTAGGACACCTGAAATATTTGCCCCATCTTGAGCCTATGAAAAGAATCGCCATGATGAATAACAAGAAAATAAGCTGGTTTTAATGCAAAAAGAAAATACACTACCTTGTTGGTAAATGAACTTGCATATACAGTGACAAATTTCTTTAACTCTAAGAAATCCATGAAAAAAAAATGAAAATGATTCAATATGTAGCAACAATGAGCTACGGTAATTAGTCGACAAATGGGTTCAAACTAGCAGATTCTAGAATAGTGAGCAGCTTATAAAAGGAAAGCTTGGGAATTTTGACTTAACTCTTGGAGATTTTTAGAGGTGATTCTTAAAAGAATGCAGGAGCATTCTTGAGCCATTTTCCAACCAAGCAAAAGAGCAAGAAGGCAGCAACGAAAAAGTGCTAATTATTGTAATTTTTCAATTTTTTATACTTATTTTGCTTATCTTTCTATTCCTCTTGTATTGATGTAATAACAGGTGTTGTTGTAAGAGGTTTCTCCACTTACAAATCCGAGAAGGAGAAAAATAGCGGAATTCTAAAAGTGATCCGCCAAAGGATTATAGGTCGTGGAGTAGGAATCGTGGGGATGATCGAACCACATAAAACAACTTGCATTGTTTTGTGTTTTGAGTTTGTTGTTTATATTTTCCTCTATGCTAACTCGAATTGTAGACGCACAATCAAAAGAAGTGAACATCTATTCACCCCACCCCACCCCCTCTAGTCACATCCAACCGATCCAACACATAAAAGCATGCTATGTGTATATGCCCGCTTACTTAGAAAGAGTCTAATACAACATTGAATACCACCAACATCTTAGTGGAGCATAAAAATGTAAAGTTTCAAAATACTATTGTATAAAGTTTATCTAACACCTAAGCATCCTGAAATATCGCCAAATACATTGAACTACTTTGAAATTTTTTTGAAGATAGCAACCAACATTGGGAGCATTTAGTGCATATTCAACAAGATTCTCAAATATCGTAACCTAGGAATGATTTGGATGATCAGTTAAGATCTATAATTAAAATTAAGCTCTGTAAGCTTTGCAGAAGGAACCAAACAAAAGTGAAAAAATACATGGTCAAAAAAATAATAAATTGTAACCAACAACCCATCATTGCATCACCTAGATAGATAAAATTATTTATGAACAGACTTGAGCCTTGATTGATTAAATGTGGTGCACTTGTCTAGTAACTTAGTCTCCAGAAAGGTCTGCAAAGAAAATTCAACATGGGAAATGATAGAGATATCTAAACTTACAGTGAAGAAAGCAATGTAGCTGACAGCTAGAGTCAGTGTGATCTCAATAACTGTGTCATTGAATATGAAACCCAACCATATCCAAGAAGCTATTCCAAAAGCTAGGCCCATAGCTACACTGAAATTAGAAAATTCATAACCAACATTGCATATTAACTAAATACACTAAGATGAATAAAGTATATAACTTACGCTCCAAGTGAAACTTTTGATAGAAATTCAATAATTTCACCCACATTGAAGCTCTGACCCATGACTATTTGGTAGAATAACTGGAATACAACAATTGCAGTCCTGAAAAAGAATAGCTTAGTAAATGGAGAAATTTCAGTCAATAAATGTGTTTATTAGAAAAATTGGTGAATAATTGTGTATCCAAATAATAGACTATCAATTGGGTAAAGGTCTACTAACACATTCTGGTGCAGTTATCTATGTCAATCAATTTATTGAGATGACTCATAACAGCAGTCTGTGCATATCACTCTTGAAGTGAGGGAAGATCCCTCACCTAAGTGATTGGACATTTTAAATTAGATTGGCCGGACACCTAAGCCCATGTTATAAGAGCAAGTTTGGTTGTCTTGGGCCTTGAACCTTAGTATATCGTGATATGAGTTGTTGAGATACCCCCACATTGTCAGCATGTGTGTTCGTCTCTCCTAAGTGAGCAAAGGTCTCCAGCCTAGGGAGACAGGATTGCACTTTTTCCAGGCCTGTTACATACTTCAATTTTCAAGCATTCAAAAGAATAGATGATCTTCTACTTGTTATTTGGAGACAAATGGAATGTTCCAACATAGTATAATGTTTCATTCTCTATACCATATTGGGAGTAGGTATTAAGTAGAAATGAAAATCTGGGACCAAAACAGGACTACATGAATAGGTAAAAGATCAAGTCACTATTCAGATTATAGGATAGTAGATGGGATCGCACCCTATATTTATTCAATCGATATGTCTTGAATAATAAGGAAAAATCATCAAACGATAGGTAGCTCCCTCGGCCTGCCTACATATTGTATTACATTACACATTTACATATTACAATTTGTCCTTTTATATGTAGATATTATTGCAAAGTCCTCAACATTAACTCCAGGATATTATAAAGTGCCCAATTTGTTAAAATATCTTCAATTCTAGTCTCTAAAAGGATCAGTTAGCAAATCCATCAACTTATTATTGAAATTAACCGTTGATTGAGATAAAAAGAATCATAATATTTATTGAAGAGTGAGGCATATTTATATACAAACTAGGGATCTATTTTAGGAAACTATAATTAGGTTAATTGACAATTAGCCTAATTGACAGATATATATTAACTAATATATATCGATAATATGATAACTAATATATACAAATATGGTAACTAATATATCCAGATAATACTCCCACTCAATTGGAGCATAGATATTAATCATACCCAACTTGTTACAAAGATAATGAACCCGAACCCCATATAAAGCTTTTGTGAAGATATCCCCGAGTTGTTCTCCAATCTTCACATATCCTGTAGAAATTAAGCTTTGTTGAATTTTCTCACGAACAAAATAACAATCAATTTCAATGTGCTTAATTCGCTCATGAAAAACAAGATTCGATGCAATATGAAGAGCAGCTTGGTTATCACACCACGGTTTTGCTAATATTGAAATTTTAAATACTACTTCAGTCAAGAGTTGATATATTTATATTATCTCGCACACAAATTATGCCATAGCCCTATATTCTCACTCTGCACGGTATCATGACACAACGTTTTGCTTCTTACTCTTCCATGAGACTAAATTTCGTCCAACAAATATACAATAACGTGAAGTAGATCTTTTATCCATCTTGGAACCCGCCCAATCTGCATATGAAAAACATTCAATATAAGTGTGCCCATGATTTTCATATACGATACCCCTGTTCGGGTGCACAAATTTGCTCTAACGATGTCCAATGATGAACGGTTGGAGATGACATAAACTAACTGACAACACTAACCGAATATGCAATATCTAGACAAGTCACGGTAAGGTAATTCAACTTCCCAACTAACCTTCGATATCTCTCAGGATGTTCAAATAGTTTCCCATCTCCTATGATGTGTATGTTTTGAGTCATTGGAGCACTACAAGGTTTTGCCCTCAATTTTCCTGTCTTAGTTAATAGGTCGAGGACATATTTTCTCTGAGATAGAAATATACCTTTTTACTCTTCGTAACTTCAACACCCAAAAAATACTTTAGCACCCTCAAGTCTTTCGTGTGAAACTGAGTATGAATGAAAGATTTAAGAGACGAGATTCTTGTAGTATCACTTCCAGTGATAACAATATCATCCACATACACGACTAACAGAATGATATCAGCTCCTAACTACTTGTAGAACACAGAATGGTCAGACTTGCTTTTCATCATACCAAAATTTTCAACAATCTGACTAAATTTTCCAAACCAAGTACGAGGACTCTGTTTCAAACCATACAAAGCTTTTCGAATACGACAAATTCACTGTTACTCCCCTGAGCAACAAAACCAGGAGGTTGCTCCATATACACCTCCTCTTGAAGATCACCATGAAGAAAAGCATTCTTGAAATCAAGTTGATGTAAAGGCCAATGATGAGTAGCGGCGAAATAAACAATCGAACAGATGTCAACTTTGCAACAGGAGAAAAAGTGTCAGAATAATCCACACCATAGGTTTGAGCATAGCCTTTAGCGACAAGATGAGCTTATAATTTGGCAACTGACCCATCCGAATTGACTTTAACTGCGAATACCCATTTGCATCCAATAGCTCGTTTCCCTGAAGGTAGATTAACTAAGTCCCAAGTGTCATTGTCATCTAAAGCATTCATCTCCTTTATCATTGCATCTTTCCAACCTATAGCCTCACGGACAGTTTTATGAATAGAGATAGAGTCAAGTGAAGCAAAAAAAGAACAAGAGGAAGACGACAAGCTATTATAAGAAACAAAAGAAGAAGTAGGATAAGTACACGTTTACCTTTGCGTAACGCAATAGGAAGATCATCGCTCGGGACTGGATCTGATGATAAAGTAGTAGGTGCAGGACATGAATCAAGAGGTTGTCGCCTGGAAAAGACTTGAATAATAGGAGGCTTGACATGAGCCGATTCGAGGACGGGTGTGGAGGAGGTGATAGAATACACCAACAAGTCATCATCCTCCCTTTGACGAGTCGGAATAGGTGAGGACAGGAAATAAGGTGCGTCCATGAAGGTAACATCAATTGAGACAAGATATTTGTTAATACTGGGGCAATAATACCTATAACCTTTACGAGAATAACCAAGGAAGATACACTTTAAAGACTTGGGATCTAATTTAGTGACATGCGGACGAAGATCCTGAACAAAACAAGTGCTATCAAATATTCTAGGATTAACAGGAAATAATGACTTATTGGGAAAAGGGATTTTGTAAGGGATCTCACCATGAAGAACAGAGGATGATATGCGGTTAATGAGAAAACATGCTGTAGAAATTGCATCAGCCCAAAAAAGTTTGGGAACATTCATTTGAAATAAAAGGGCTCGTGCAATTTAAAGATGTTTGTTTTTACATTCAGTCACATCATTTTGGGATGGAGTATCAACACCAAAGGTTAAGATTGGAATAAACCGGATGTATATTCCTTGGCATTATTACTTCGCAAAGTATGAATGGATGCATTGAACTGAGTTTTAATCTCAGCACAAATGGCACAAAAAAGAGAAAGTATTTTTACTCAGAATGATTTTTCATTAAATATAACCAAGTTACACGAGAATAATCATCCACAAAAGTAACAAAATACCTAAGCCAGGTTTAGACAAAATAAGACCCCAAATATCATAATAAACTAATTCAAAAGGAATAGTAGCACATTTATTTACTCTAGGACTTGAACTAAGACGGTGATGTTTTGCAAACTGACACGACTTACAATCTAATGAAAACATCTTACCATATTATGGACAAAGCTTTTTGAGCAAAGGAAGAGATGGATGTCCCAACCTACAATGAGCCTGGAAAGGAAAAGTGACACTCGAGCAAGTAAAAGAATTTGGGCGTGGTGTGTCAAGAATGTAGAGGTCTCCAGACTCATGTCCTTTGCCAATAATCTTCTTCTTCAAAAGATCCTGAAATAAGCAATGATTAGGAAAAAATTAGATGCAACAGTTAAGATTACGAGTTAATTGACTGACAGAGAGCAAATTAAAGGATAAATTAGGTAAATGTAAGACAAAGGACAAAGGAAGCAAAGGGGTATGATTGATAGTGCTAGACCCACAAATACAAGATGGAGACCCATCAGCTAAAGTAACGATAAGAGTGTTAGCTTTGGACTGAAAGTAAAAAAGAGGCTAAAATTACCTGTCATATGATCTGTGGCACCAGAATCAATGATTCATTTGGAGGATGAGGAAAGAAGACATGTGTTTTGTTTACCTGAATAAGCAATAGTCGTGATAGAGGGAGATGAAGACTTGAGTGATTCCTGATATTTTGAGAACTTGGCAAATTTCATCTGCAAAGATAAAGACCGATTTATCAGAGACATTATTAGTGGATGCAGTATGGGCTGAGTGTTTTTGCGAATTTTTATACTAAAGCTTTCTACACTCAAATTTTGTATGGCTTGGCTTACAATAGTAGTTGCGCATAATACCACTCGAATTCGGCGTTCGAGTTTCAAAGTCCTATAAACCACCTCCTTTGTTTCCACTATGACTAGTTGATCTTCCAAGCACATATTTTGTATTGTGACTCACCAAAGCACCATTAAGCGGAATGGGTGCAGTACTTTCTGTACGGAGAACACGACTAAATACATCTTATAAAGAGGAGACTTTCAAAACCAGAGAGAACTTGTGACTTAGCAGACTCAAAGTCAGGAGATAAGCTAGCGAGGAAACTCATGATAGCCATATGCTCTCGTTGGCGTTGTTGAACCTTCACATCAAGGCTAAAGGGCAACAACATATTAGCTCCTCATGTCTTCTTGAATGCCATAAAATAATTGATCAGAGACTGATCTTGTTTTTCCACATGGTAAAATGCTTTGCAAACCTCATACATGTGAGAGAGATTTCCTTTTCCAGAGTATAGAAATTCCAAGTAATCCATTAGTTCTTTAACAAATTCATAATGATTGATCAAACCAATTATCTCACTATCAATACATTTCCGAATATGAAGGAACAAGCGAGCATCCTCTCTAAGCCATGTCTGCTTTGAATCATCTTGAGGAGGGTCATCAGACCATCTTTGCCAATACTTCGTAGATAAAGGCGAACAGTCTTACTACAATCCAAATAGTTCGAACCATTTAGCTTATAGTCCGTAATTTTAGACATTACAGGCACCACATCCGTCACAATAGAATGTTTATTTTCAGCAATAAGACTTTATCCCAAAGGAAGTCAAATACGAGACAAAGAAAGGAAGACTTCTCTATGTTCCGCCGAAGGAAGAACAAGACTAAGCAACTTAGTGGTTGCGGCTAGCGAAGGAAGACTTCTTGTTTTCTATCGAAGGAAGATCAAGACGCAGAGGCTGTGGCTGCTAGGAGAGGAGAGCAACGAAGGAAGACTTCTCTGTTTTCTATAGAAGGAAGACCAAGACGCCAGAGAGGAGTGCAGCAACGGCGGCTTCTCGGCGCACAGGACGATGCGCTAAGGCTGGAGGCGGCGGTGTGAGGCAGTGATCACAGCGCCGAGGAAGGGCAAGACGCAACAGCTGCGGCTGCTCAGAGAGGAGAGCAGCGACGGTGGCTGCTCGACAAGGAGAGCAGCGGCGGTGGCTAGGGTTCAGTTGAGGAAATCACTCGCCCAGCTGCGGCTGTTAAGAGAGGAGAGCAGTGACAGAGGCGACGCAGCAGCTACGGCTGCTCAGAGAGAGCAGCGACGGTGGCGACGCAGCAGCTGCGACTGCTCAGAGAGGAGAGGAGAGGAGAGCAGCGACGGTAGCAACGCAACAGCTGCGGCTGCGGCTGCTCAACGACAGTGGCTGCTCGGCGTACGCGAGGGAGAAGGGGCGGCGGGTTGGGTTTGTCGCACGCAGACAGGAGATAAAAAGAATCCTAATTTCGAATCTATAAGACTCTAATACCATGTTGAAAATAAGAGTAATGTATATTTATATATAAATTAAAATTTTATTTTAGAAAATTATAATTAAATTAATTGAAAATTAATTTAATTAATAAATATATATTAATTAATATATACTGATAATATGATAATTAATATATATAAATATGATAACTCATATATCCAGATAATATTAACAAAAGACAAAAACTCCTTATATTATATATTTTTCCCTTGCAAAATTATATTCTATCTCTATATGTTTTGTAACCTTGAAAAGCCGGGTGATTAGCTTGGAAGCAACATACATTATAGCTCGATTATCACAATATACATTCATTAGTTCAATAAGATCAATATGCAACCCAGTTATTGTTGCTTGAGTCAAACAAACTCACATATGGAGAGGACCATGGTTTTCTATTTACCTTTGCACTTGATTTGACCACTTAAGTATACTTTTTTTGGTGATTTGATGCTTGCTGATTAAGGTTCCCTTGGTAACTTCTCATCTAAGTCTAGGTTTTTATCTATCAAATAAGCTAGAAGTTGATTTTTCTCGTCTTATACTTATTTCATATCTTAAGAGTGTGATTGCTTCTGCATGGAACTAGAAGCAATAGTTATATCTTATATCCTTCACTAGTGAAGGTCTCTAACAACAAGGCCTTGCCTAGTATGACTTAAGAGGTTCACATTCCCTTTAAGCAAGGGTACTCAATGCCCAAACCGACTAAGAGGGACCTAGGCTGAAGGTATGTCCCAATAAACTAGGGAGAGTTGATAGAGGTTGGACTGAGTAGCTCAGTAGCTTGATCATTATGAGGAGAATCTAGAGATGTATCTAACTCATTGTAATGGCTTACTCCATCATCTCATTTAAAGGAGTATTTAGTGGATAGATTTCAAGGAATGATGTAATGGACGTGTTGTGGACAATGGATGTAGGAGCAAGTCTCCAAACCATATTACATAATCTTGCCCTCCTCTAGTTGATTCCACGATCCTTAACACTATGTAAAATTTATTTACCAAATAATTTTGATTCATTATTATTTTTACACAAAAGAATTTGTAATATGTATGACCGATTCAAAAGGAGCAAAGAATTATCAAAAAAAATCTAAAACCACATGTTGGTGAAAAATAGAGCACCAATATTCATTTAGGGATAAATGGGGCAAATTAGCTAATGTTAGTGTTTGGTAGTTATCCTACATTGATGAAAATCTACGATGGTCAAACCATATTTGTAAATCACCAATTCACCATCTTAATTTTTTATTACCAACTTATGCCTAGTTAGTCGCTATTTACTATATTTACAAAACTGCTAATTTGTATTGTTGCCTTAATTCCTTTGTAGCACTTTCTTGATTGCAACTTTCTGGTTTTAATGATCTTGCAAGTTCCTCGTCGTTAAATCAACAATGTGATGGTTCTTTACAAAATCATACACAGAGATTATTTCTTCTCCACAAGTTACCATGGCAACCAGCTTTACTAAACCATGCACAAAGATTTATTTCTTTCTCCACAGAGTTACCATGGCAACCAGACAACCATACAGAATTGTTTGTAAATCCTTCACAGGCAGAAGCATTAACGCCTTAATGGCCTTTCTAATCCACTGCCTTAACTGAAGATTCAATGACCAGCTGGGTTTGTGGAATTCTCTATTTTCTGTATCCAATTTGGGCTTCCTAGGGGGAAAATTATATATTGAAGAAAAAAAAATATAAAAAAATATCAGTTTTTTCACCTTTTCAAGTATTAAATTTTATTTCTTTTACAAATAAACTCTTCACCTTAACAAAAAAAACAAGAAAAATACACTAGATAAAATACTATAAAATGAGAAATTAAGAAATAAAAATGAAAATTCCCATAAACAGAGTAGGGTCTCCATGCCAACAACCTTACTGTATGTTAGTATGAGTTGGTGTCATTAAGCATTAATCTGTATGGATTATTGCCAATTGGTGCCCAGTTTTAAGCACCACAAAATAGTATTGAAACCCATGTATGGATGAAATTTTTGTAAGGATGCAGCACAATATCTCAAATAAATGGCATGAAAAGGTAATACCCGTCGTTCATGAGGGATTCTCCTTCAATTATTGTATTCATCTTTTTACTTGCTCCAAGTTCTTTCAGTAATGCGACAACAGCAACAGGATCAGTAGCACTAAGTAGCCCTCCCAGAAGCAATGATATCTTCCAATCCCAACCATAGGGAAAGGTAACCTGCAGCATTATTATCAAAAGCTTGAAGCCCAAGAGAGGTTTATAATTGTAGCAATGATGGACAAAGATGCCTCAAAGAATTGAGCATAATGGAAGTCATCACACCTTCACAGCATACCCAACGCAAAAGGTTGATATGAGAACGCCTGGTCCAGCAAGCAGCAGCATTTGCATCATGCATTTCTGTACCAACAGAAGTTTAGTGTTAATCTTGAGCAACTGCAAGCTAGCTCAAAGCACCATTTCTTTCCTAACGATGAAAGATAATTGTATGATACACATTATCATATAAATGGAAGCAAACTAATCAATCCTCCAATTGAAATGGGAATAAGATTGTTAATATCTTACCTTGTAAATGAAAGGAACAAGGAACCAAAAATAATACATGATAGGCTTTACATAATGCATAGTGCATTTTGGTACTTCCAATATCATGGCTCGACCATAAGTGCCATGATTTTGTATGAGTCTAGAGAATCAAAGGAACCAAGTTATCATTTAATGAGTCTTTTCTTCCATACAAATGCTTGCTCTAAACACCATGTTAACACCTCAACTCGTCACTTAGAATTAGCCATGAGTATTTTATTTTTTGTGTGGTTGCATTTCTCATGTAACACATGTTACCTAGTACTCTCAACCAATAATTTTTTCATCAAAAGGGACACCCCATTTTAATTTATCATCAAAAGAGCACCCCACTTGTTTTTACCTGCCAAAAAATATTCCTCTAAATCTACCCACTCAATCCGTTGCACCCTCACCCCGCCCACCCCTCCCCAAAAGTTAGAAATGAAAGCCAATTGGAAGACGCTTTGCCTGAAATTGTATGCAGCCTTGTTCCTACACTTAACTTCCCTTTTTTTTTAATGTTTTTCTCATCTATCCCTTGTGATGAGAAACTAACCTGCACAAGCTGCATGGAAGACACCTTAGCATTGTGACTAGTTCACCGTGGCACAAAATGCTTAAAAGGTTTCATGGTTTCTTATTTTAGGGTTATACTTCTTCACGAGCAATTATGTATACATGAATGACTTAAACCCTATTAAAATTTTCATAAATTTTTGTAATAGAGATGTGAAGTAGCAATCCTAAAAGCATAATCAATTTGGAGGAGGTTGGCAATCCTAAAAGCATGGGTGAACTTCAAAGGCTTCACGGAATGCATCTATCCACTCAGGTTCAAAACTAGAGTAAATAATTTTCATATAGCAATTTTGGCAAAAATTATTACATAGACTTAAATTGATCTAATTTCACAAACAAGTACTTCTGTGTTCCTTGAACCCTTTGGATTTGTACAATATATTTCTTTTACAATTTTGAACATTTTAGGTTTGGCCAAAACTGTACATGAACCCAAATTGGTCTAATTTCACAAGCAAACACTTCTCTTTATACCCTATACCTTCGAGTCATATATGCCCTCCTTATCAAATTTAGACCAGTGCAAGTCCAAGTAGTGTAGTTTCTACTAGATAGGTCTAATTCCATAAACAAGAACTTATCTAAGTTCTATGGACCCTTTGAAGTCATTCTATGTCTTTCTTTTTCAATTTAGACAAATATAAGTACATGTAGCAATTTTGGCAAATTTGCTATACGTGCCTAAAAGGTCGAATTTCACAAACAAACCTTTCAGTTTCATGGATCTTCAAGTCTCATTATATGCCTTTCTTTTCAAATTTAGACAAGTATAGGTCCATATAGAGAAAAAATGTCAAGACTGCTACATGGACCTAAAATAGTCAAATTTCACCACAATCGCTTCTTTGTGTTCCATGGATCCTGTAGAGTTGTTCAATGTCTTCCTTTTCCAATTTATATCAAGATAAGTCCACATAGTAATTTTGGCAAAACTACCATATGGTCCTAAAGAAGTCAAAAGAATAACCAAAGTGAGGGTCAAAAGCATCAAGATCTACTTATTTAGAGATTTCCACAAGCTTTATAAGGCAAAAAAGTGTTTCCAAATGTACGACAAACAATAAACTCAAATACATGAAAGCAGAGAAATGAAGAACAATAGTGTAAATTAGAGAAGAAAAGAGAGGAATTCGCCAACAGAAGGGAGACAAAGCAATGTGCAGAGAGAACAACTGGCATTGAAACGAAAAGGTACACTAGTTTGACAAAATTAAAAGATAGCAATAATATTTGGACAGTCATCTTCCAGTTTGGGTAGGATGTAGGCTAAAAAGGACTAGTTTTTTTTTGGCGAGTGGGTGAGACTATAACAGTTTAGACGACTTCAAAGGGGTTTATTTGCTAGAAAGTACAAATGGTGTGTCCTTAGGGTGCCCATGATGGTAAATTAAAGGGGCACCACTCTGGTGATTCAATAAAAGGGGCGCCCTTATGATTTTTGCCTAATAATATTAGTCTCTAATTGGACCAAGTATGTAAACCTAGTATAAGTTCAGCACATACAAAATCTTTATAGGCACAATGATTATACTTAATAAGAATGTCAAAGTTCCAAATGGCTTTGATAATGGCATTTAGATACCATTTGTTGAATCACACAAATTTAGTTGGCCTTTAGAAGGCCTTTTCATCCCTATATTAATTTAATAGCCTTCCTATCTAAAGCTAACAAACAAACAAGAATAAATAATGTCTATACAAAGGGGAAGATTTTGATAGACAAGGTCATCACCAAGTGGTCCCGCACCACATATGCAACAACGTGGATCGAATATCAGAGCAGGGCGTCCATCTTATAATGTTGTCATCCTAGCATAACACCTCAAACCATATAAAATTGCTAGGAAGTAGAGATATAACCTTAAATTTAGAAGAAATGGGACTTGTATGGTTGTGATAATACATATTGATACGGCAAAATTCATAATTTAGGTTGTCATTTATAATGGTACAAACATCAAGAATGTTGATAAAGATGCTAGAGGGTAATGTTGTTTACATTTAAATTCATAATTTATTATATTCACATAAAATTAAAATTGCATATGTGGTATTTAGGTTATTATCTCAACTTGACGCATCTCAAAGTAATGTTTGTTAAGTATTAGAGTTTTAGGGTTTATTGATAAGATGCACATTAAACGATAAAACATAATAAAATTTATTTACATATAGATAATGATATGGTAGGGGCTAGAGCCCAATGCATAGAAGGATCTATATAGCTGACCTCATCTAGTGGGATAAGACTTGGTTGTTGTAGTTGTTATTAGAGTTAATAATTTTTATTAAGTGTAGTGGGTTTAGTCCCTCATTAATATTTCTATGTTTAATATTATCATGACTCCTACATATGCATATACACCTAGTTATCTCTTTAAGAATGCAATATCATTTTTTTTTCTCTCCACATTCAACATGCTCTTAGAGAATCGCTTTTAGGGTTAGGGTTTTTCAAAGTAGTATCACATTAGGAGAGGTTGTTGGCGTGCCCTCATCTACCTCTTCTCATCCCGTTCAAACATGATTCTTCTTCACGTTGATGTTATAGCATGCTCATGGATTAATGTCATGCCCTCAATCGCACAATCGATCTCTCAAACCACAATACCCATCATGACACAACGTCACCTATTTGTGCATAAGCTCTCCACATGATGTTCTCCCCATGTGAGCCTTCCTGCACTATACCACCTGAAGACCGTTAATGAGCCCCTCTGCATAACACCATCTACCTTTAATGGAGTTTAAGTTTATTAGGAAGCTCCCCATGCAAAACCATATAGTATTATGGGCACATATAAGTGAGCAACCCTCCTGATGAGTTTGTTGTTGAAATTGAATGGCCCAGCTAGGGATTGAATAAATAATGTTTGGTTATCATTAGTTCTTGCAAACAACACCACTAAAAATCAATGTTAGATAAAAGTGTGCTTGTGTGATTGGTTAAAATGATCAAGTTGCAACTGAAATAAATATAAAATAACATCATGCGCTAACATGCTTCATATACCCTGCTCTTGATGCATCACCCACAAAGAATTTACTAATCCACCCATTCACAAGAGGCAATAGGGTAAGCCCTTAGAATTCGAGGTTAACACCTCCAACCAATAAGATTTTGCAAGCTCAACGATTGTAATCCTAACTGAGATTTCACTCGTAATATTTCATCTCTTCCTAATAGGGAAATGATAAATTACCAAGAGCTGAGGGTTAAAGTCTTTCAATTATATTCAAGCTTTTAGGTTCCTCTGGGCATTTGTTTTTGATAAGCACAATAGATTAGATGTTTTACAATCAGTCTCCATGCCTAAAATCTCTCAATAGCTTATATAGTTTAAGGTCTATTGTTCACTTATTGAGCGCATCTAATTGACTAGAAGCAAGGTAAATCAATTATATGAACCAAATTTGAATGTTAAACTCAAATTGAAATAAGCATAGTGGATTGCACAACCTTCTAGTTGGCTAGAAAGGTTACTATTCAACTAGATAGGTCTTCAATCAACTAGAGTTCAAAATATTTTGTTTACCTAAACTTTGTAACTAGTTGGCTGCCAACCTTTTGCAAATCAACTGACTGTTTCAGTTGGTTGGTTGCATCAGTTGACTAGATTGGAAACCCTTTTCCAATTGATTGGCACACCAGAACAGCCTCTTCTAGTTGGTCAACAATTTAAGATTTAACTAAATTACATGGACAAACTTATCTCTAGTTAAGCTCGATAAAAAATTAAGCTTGGCTCAAGTTCAATAAGCTTTTTAATAAACAAGCTTGAACGTTATTTCAATTTAATAAGATAAGCTTGAAAATAGCCATGCTCGGCTCAACTTGTTATAGCCCTAACAATAGACAATCAAAGATTCAAAGCAACAAGCATAGGAAAATTTTTGCAATATCTCTAATGACAATAGATAAAAACACAACATCCAATCCTTGGTAAAGGGAAAAATAGTGATTGAATCCGACTCAAGTGAGTGAAAAGCATGGCAAGAGAGTGAGCTTTACTCGCAAATAATTTGCAAGGGAAGAACCAATTCTTTAAGGTAAGTACTTGAAGACTCACAAGCAACTTATAGATTGACTCTCTTAATGCTATGATGAGGAACTTCTAGATGTTGGCATCCTCACACTCGCTTTGTCATTCGATAAGAGGTCCAAGATAATGATACAGGTCCAAGTTGATGATAGTAACATCAATTGTTTTGGAATCATAGTCAAAAGGGTGGTGGTGGAGTTGATGGTGGTGGCCATGATGATGGGACCAATTTAAATGCAGATGAAACCGGGGCTAGGTGTTCTTTGTGATCATAAAGTATCTCTAAAGTTTAGAGAAAAGTTCTACAAAACGACGGTTATACCTACTATGTTATATGAAGATGAATATTGAGTTATGAAGCAAACATACGAGTAGAAGACGAGAGTCACAAACATGAGTGTGTCAAGGTGGATGCCGAATATACGAGGATGAACAGGATAAGAAATGAGAACATTAGAGAGCACATATTGAGAAAAAACTCCAAGAGACACGTTTAAGATGATATGACATATATTGATCAATAAATGCTGCAGTTAGATGATGTGAGACTATAACAAATACATAATCAAGGAAGAGAGAGACTAAAGAAGACTTGGTTAGCAATGATAAAATATGATAAAATTCATTTAAATATAAAGGATGATATAGTAGGGGATGGAATCCAATGACGTAGGAGGATTCATATAGCCGACTCCACTTTGTGGGATAAAGGCTTAGTTGTTGTTATTGTTACGAAACTAGTGTTCCCCAACACTTCAATCATGAATAGTGGACTAGGATTACATGCTTACTGCTCATGATAATCACAGATTCAGACCAATTAAGGTCCATTGATAGTGGAGTCAGCAAAAAGAGAGGCAAATCAAACAAATCTCTTAACATGCAACCACAGTGTTTACTTATTCATACAATGAATAAGTTCAGTAATATTCTTACAACTTGAACCTTCAGTAAACAACATCGTAACAATGTGAAAAAGAAAAAAAATCTTATAGTCTTACAATTTGAACATGCATGACACTGCAATAATCTTGTACACACAAATCAAACTGACTTTTTGTCTAAGTGTCTACCTTAATGATAACACAGAACAACCAATGTTCACTTATCCATATATGGTAAGTTCAGTGATATTTGAAGTTTTAAACCATTAGTGCAGCTA
>JBBUKS010000008.1:12917444-12931711 GCA_038050645.1 Hedychium gardnerianum | reverse complement strand
ATATAGATTAGAACTAGCTACCCAAGGACATTATTATACTTAGTTATTTGACACTAATATAAAGTAAGTATAATAACAAAAAATCATGTCTTTATTAATAATAGAATATGATACAAAAAGTCCTTAGTCAATCATCACATAATTGGTTCTAGGGCTTCTACTAACAAAATTGATATCTGAAGATGTTTATCTTTAAAGTGTTGACAGTCCTATATCACACTCCCAATAGATATGTCACAATTAGCATCTTTTGTTCCAGAAAGATCTTAGTCACTCGTTACTATTTTTGGCTTAAATGCAGATATTATCCTCCAACGAGAAGATTTGTTGTTGTTCTGGTTGCTTAACATTTTCACTAATAAAGTCAAAGTATTCCTCAACTTCAAGCATTTTCCATTCTTCTCCATTTCATGAGCAACAGTAGTTATACTCTGCCGCTTAGGCTCATCAGCCAAGTTGGCAAAATTATCATCTTCAATTATTTCATCTGAAAAATTGGTTGCATCTTCAGCAAGGCTACCACACTCCTTTTTGTCTAAATATGTTGTAAAGCTGAAAGCATTCTCCTATTGATTCTGAGTCTTCACTCTGCATGAAATCGTTGAGCTCAAGAAATTCATGTTCTGTGGCTACATAATCCCCACTATCTGGCAACAAAACGACATTGTCTGCCTCCTCTATCTCAGATAAATCATTTCGGGCAATCAACTGATGAAATTCCTTTGTATAATCATCAACTGATCTTGCACCCTACCCTAACGCCTGATTTCGTTGAAACAAAGTCTGAGTATAGCCAAAATGAAGAAAGTGTAGGATCGGTGCGTTCGATAGAGGGGGTGAATATCGAATCATCTTTATCTCGCGTTCGTCGTTCATTCATTTCTATCAGATAAGAACTAGCAACGGAATTAAATACAACAAAACATAAATAACGATACCAACGGTTTACTTGGTTCCTAACCCCTCAGGGTTAGTACGTCCAAGGCCTAATCACAAGAGGCGCCCGTCCACTAGTGATCTTCTTTTCAGAATTTTTCTGGAGGCAGAAAAACCCGTCTTACAGTTCAAGAATAAGCACAAATAATAAAAAAATAAGTACAACTTGTAAAGTAAAAACAAACAAACTCTTGAGTCGATCCAAAAGTCTTGAGCACAGTGCACCCCTCCTGGAGCTTCCCTGGTTGTAGAGCTTCGTAACACTTTTTTCTGAGCGCAGAGATGAAGAGTAGAATGATGGAATTGTCGTTATTGAGCGTAGAGTCTTCGTCTCCTTTTATAGAGTTGGATCATATCCTTATTTGGATCAACTCTTATCTAGATGAAGTCATATTTGGATCAAGTCTTATCTTTATCCATATCATTTGACTTATTCTTATCCTCATCCAAATCATAAAGTTGAACTTGATCTTTTTCCACATCAACTTTCATGTCAACATCTTTGACAACTCAACAATTTGGTCAACCTAACCCAGTTGGTCGACCAGATCAATTTTTTCGATCGACTAAACCAAGCCAAGTCACCAATCCGAGTCTAAATTCGAACTTAGTCAATCAAACCCTTTCGGTCAATTGAATCAGTTTTTCGATCGACCGGATTGATCGGTCGACTGGACTGATCAATTGACCGGACCGAACCACCGAACCGACTTGGGGTCGATTCAACCCGAGTCAAGTTTGACTCACTCGAGACTTGGTCTAGCTGCATCTAGTTTACATCTGTCTGCTTCTTCAGTCTTGCTTCCAGCTCTAGGTTCCTGCAAGATAAGCATACAACAACAAACAAGCAATCTAGTCTAATCATGTAAGTCTACCTGACATACTAGGCTTACCTTTTACTTGGGTTCAACTCCTCCAAGATTTTACCACCTAAAGTCTACTCTTTAGGATTTCTTTTTGCCAAGCATCTGATCACCCTTGATCTGCTTGGACTTATATTTGTCTAACCTCCAGTTAGAACTAGTCACTCGGTAAACTTCTCACCACCTAAGATTCACTCCCTTAGGATTTTCACTGTCTAACTTTACTCACTAGGACTTTCTCCTCCTGGCTTCATTCACCGGGGACCTAGCTTCGCTCACTAAGACTTTCACCTCTAAACTTCACTCACTAGGACTTTCACCTCCTGACTTCACTCACCAAGGCCTAGCTTCACTCACTAAGATTTTTTCTTGTCTAACCTTCAGTTAGGACTTCCTTTGCTAGTCATCTAATCTGACTAGATTTCTCCTTACTACTCATCTAGTCAACTTTGACCTGACTAGACTTCACGCACATCCAGATATTAGGTCTTATTTAGATTAACCTTTAGTCAAACTGACTAGACTTAGGTATATTGTCAAACATCGAAACCCTGGAGACTGATTGCACCAACAGAAAGTGACTCTTCATCTTATCTCAATCAATGATCTTGGCTTTGCCTTGTTTGTCTCGTGAGCATCGCAATTACTCCACCACGTCGATGCTCGACTCTTGAGTCTGATGGCAAATAACTTTACTTTCACACGATCGGATACTTCCTCATAATCAAAAATCCTCTCCACTTTATTAAGTCCATCAATGAATCCCTCAGTTTGTAACATACCAAAAAACTCGAAAAGATCAACTGGAAACTCGACATCTCTGTACCGTTCCTCTCAACCATGACTTTTGCGATTGTGATAGGGATTTTCAAAAGTTGAATTAGAATTAAGATAAAGAAACTTACGCCTTTCAAGATCTCGCATCGCCAGACACTGAGTTAATTCCGTGACTTGTTTCTGTGGATCTTCAAGCTTCTCATCTTGGATGTTGCACTCACGATGCGGGGCTTCCTCGATCGAAACCTTCCTGTTACAACCATGACCACGATGATCATTCATCGGATCTAATAAGCTCTAATACCAATTGATGTCGAACAAAATAATAATTATTCTATGGGCTCGTTTCCTCAAAGGAATTGTAAAAAAAGACGTAGGGAATTCGATAAATAAAGAGGAGCACTCTCTAGATTTAAATGAAAAAAGTTTTATTTTTAAAACCAAAAGAAAATGTCTTTAAATAGATCCAAAATCCTAAGATATAAAAAAGATAAAAATAACCTAATCAATGGCAAAATTGTTGGAAGCCTGCTCCATCATTAATTGACCCAACTCTATTATGGAAATTCGCACCTTCGCACCCCCGTCAAGGAGATCACATCGAGTGGATGAAATAGGTGTGTTATCCACAAAGGTACAATAAAGAAGTTTATTGTTTATTTACTTATTTTTTGTTTGATCTAATATCCCAAGACATTATCACGCTTAAAATTAAAATGATCACTACAATTGAAAATCTAAATTTTTGGGATAGTGTATAGAAGATGATGAGCATTCACCCCTTGAAACACTATATATTCCTTTTGGTGTAATGTATAGAAGATGACAAGCACGAGCACTAGCCACATGTTCAGCTAAAAACCAAGCTTTTCCTCGGTTACAAACCGCCTGCCCGACGCTAACCATCCATGGTAACACGTTCTGAGGCACATGGGCTGGCTCACCAGAAACATTGGATGGAAGACAGAGATTGTCATCCAAACTTTATTTTATGGTGAATCATTTTATATGTATACGTATAGTTGGTGATAAGAGTCATCTGTGCTATATAATTAAGTTGCTCGGGCAAAAAGCAAGCTATGCCAAGTTAGGTGGTATTCAAATGTAGCCACGTGTTTGTACATATCCTTCTTTGGCCAGTAACTCATCTGCCTCTGCAGGACCCGGCTACCCGCTTTGTATGGAATTGACTTCACTTTACCCTCGTTGATGTGGTGAAGAAGAGTAAATATCTCCCACGCCACCTATCCCACAGATGATGCAACAGTTTAAGAACCAATTAGTTAGTAGTGAACAATCTTGCTTGATACATTGGCTTTTGATGTAATGCATACTCTTAGTTCATCTCTGTGCGCAAAATGCTGTTGATTTCCCCTAATTCTGCAACAATGAACACTAACCGTTAATGAAGTGCAAGGCTCTCAAGCTTTTGTGAGATGACAGAAACATTCAGTCATTTAATTGTCCAGATGTTGTCCCTTAACAAAAATGTTTTGGATCTAATGATTATTCCAACCATCATATATACACAAAGAATATCAAGCATATTCTAAAACTTAGAACGAAATACAGTAGAAGTCATATATTGGTGTTATGGAAACTAGTTAAGTGGAAAGATTCCCTTGGATCATTTTGGGATTTTGAATTTCCCTGCCTCAGGTTGGAGATACTAATAATATATTATATTGATTGATAATATAGGGACTACAGGAGCAAGGGAGGACAATCAAATTGTTCCCAATCTAATATCAAAGTCAATCCCTCTCCTCGTACAATGTTTGGTCTGAGGGAGCTTCTCAAAGAGATAAAAAAGTGAGAATAAGAGGACAAACCTCTTCAATACTAAAATGTTTGCACCGCACCTAAGTTAGGTGTCTTGGGAATTTTGGGCTGCATTGAGTTCCCTCAATCATTTGCTACCGTCAACATATCAGAGTTGTGAATTCTTGGTTGATCACCGTCACTGGCATTCCTCTACCTCGATTCCTGTCATTGACACATCAAAGCAATAATTTCCTAGTGATTTCCAGTTGATATCCTACCCAATAGCCTCTGCCAGAAGTTTTCTCAATCAGTTACCAGGCAACTATTTCCTGAGCTCAACTTTCTACTGGCCACAATTCCATTGAGCTACCATATCAATAACAGGAAAAATTGTTCTATTCATCTTGCTTGGTGAATCAAATGAAAATGTGTGACTGCTTGACAACCTTGTCTCAAAATCACAAGCAGTAATACTATTGGACCTTTTATTATAGCTTACTAATTGCATGAAATAATGAAAAAATTTAGTAAAAAAAATCTCCAATAATAATGTGTAATAACAATGATTTTCGTTCTCTTTAGGACGTCATTACTAACAATGAGCATGTATTCAAATATGTAAACCATATGGGTAGTATATTTGTAATATTTTCAATGTTCTAAATGACGGTTGAGGCGGTCCGCCTAAGCGAGGAGGCAAACCTCAACTGCCCCGCATTTGTGAAAGGCGGTGGTTTAGGTGGCGGTCAAAGTCAACTTAGGTTATAAAACCTATGCGTTAGTGATTTCAAAACAACCATCCTCCTTTCGCCTCGACCCGCTGCTGCTACCCGCCGCCACTGTTATTGCTCGCCATCGCTTGCTGCCATCGTTAAGTTAGGCGTTTATATATTTCAGATCCGGCAAGACACAAACGAAAAACCTAACTCTCAGTTTCGGTGTTTCTTCTTCGGATGCGTCGTCGGACCCGAGCGACGCGTCCGATCCCGTCGCCGGACTCGGTCTACGCTTCCGGGCCCGTCATCGGGCTCGAGCAACACTTCCGGGCCCATCACCAGGCTAGGCCGACACTTCTGGGCCCGTCGCTAGGTCCAGCAACGCACTTTTTTATTTTTAGTTAATATATTTTATAGAATGATGACTATTTTTAGTTAATATAATTTTGGATCCTATTAATGTGTGCATAAATATCATAAAGAATGATGACTATTTATAATATTCTATATAAAAATAGTAAAAAAATTCAACCGCCTAGGCGGCCGAGGAATTAGGTGATCACTGATCACCCCGCCATCGCCTACTGTCATTTATAACATTGAATATTTTATATCTATATATAGGTAGAGAGGTGTGTATCTAGGATTAAATGTTGGAAGAATCCCCTAATATAACACTCTTATTATTCATAGAATTTCAAAAATTAAAGGACCTTTTTTATTAACAATTTCAAAATAAAGACTTCAGGGAACTCATAGTGCATCCTTAGGTTGCTCGCTTAGGAGAGATACTTACATTTTTTTAACATAACTATGTACTTGATAAGCTTGAGATTGATATGTTAAAAACCAAACCTTGACACTCCTATGGATCCTGATATGATACTAGTACTAGGACAGGGAAGCCACTAATTGATCCTAGGAAGTATAATATCATGCCTCATTGGGTGCCTAACCTCCCCCATGCAAAGGGCCGCTGCACTAGGACAAATGCCCCCCGTGATTTATCCCCTTTCAGAGAGTGGGGGGTCATCTTGGAGGGCCTCTAAGGTGACGACTTCACTCCAATAAAAAGTATAATACCTAATTATTACAAGACCATAAATTTTATTTTTAGTCAATTTTAATTTCAAGAGATCCCACGCATGGTCATTAGGAAGTAGTGAATTTTATTGTACCTCGAGAATGTGATTATATTGTACCTCGAGAATGTGATAGGAAAATGTCTATTATTTCGCAATCAAGGTTATCTTTACATTTTATGATATAATGATGTAGATTGGATAGACTCTCCGATAGAAGATGATCCATATGGCTACTTTATTCTTTTATGAGAATATGAGATAACTTGATTTTTTGGAAGACCAAGAAATATACGTTGCAACCATCTTAAGTGCAAAGCATAATATAGGGCTGTGACTTTAACAACATGCATATATGAGACAAATAGTTGATGGCTAAGTTGAACATGCTCTCATAGAGTTAATTAAGCTCTACAGAGTCTCATGTCCAATGTCTCATGAGAAAGAAAAACACATACATTATTTGCACCTCATTTGTCAACACGATAACCAACTAGTAGACTTGCTATTCAAATCCTTAATAGTCCATAGAATTGAGTATATATCATTACTAAGTTAGGTTTTAATAATATATTCAAGGTAGAGGTCTGCTTGCATTTAATATTTTATGTTGATACTACAAGGTAGAGGGTACTGCTCGGACGTAGGATAACCGAATTATTCCCAACAATATTCAAATTTCCTTCTAAGCTATTACATGTAAGTTGTTCTCTTAAAAGCTTTACATCTTTTGTACTTGATCAATTGTACAACACTGCAAAAATTACTTGAGTACTGCTATGATACTTGGTTTGGTGTATGACTCCTACTATACCATCTCTTTTTTATATTTTTTTTCTGTAGCGAACAGTATTATAGACAACTTAAATTGGATAATTAGCAAGTTAGAAAAGTCGATCAACAGTAACATCTCTAAGTAATTATATGCAGAACATTATCTATCTGAATCATCAACTAGTTCGGATGCAGCTGGTCATTTTCACATGAAAAATGCAGAAGATAGGATAGTAAAATAGCTTACGTGTCCAAGATTAACCGTTCATATGCCTCAGGAATTTCGATGTCTTGATACCTAAGCCCATATGATAAATCTAGTTCACTCTGTATTGTTGACATTTCCAGTCCAGGTTTCTTGACCTGCAAAAGAAAATTTAAAATAGCATCACAAGGGCTAAGTCGTAATATGATGCCCCAAACAAGACATCTCATATTCTGGTGATAATGCAGAAGTCCAGGAAATAAACCGTTTACAGACTCCGCAGTCTAGCGTGTTTTGTTGGATAAACAAGAAAAGTTTCATTCCTCCAACAAAATACATACAAATAGGCTAAAGATGACGGTTAGCTTCACGAATGGAATAATTGCTAAGGCAAAGTATTGCTTTTATAGAAGAATTATTGGGTAAAACTATGGTGAAAGAATGCTGGGAGTGAAAACAATACAGATTGGCATCTTATTCTGATTCCAATCAATAAGCATTATGAAATAAAAGAAAAAACGTATCTACGTACAGTAACTATATCCTACTAAGTTTGAACAAATATCAAATTTGTCATTTATTGGAAATATAAGATAAATAATATAGAGTATAATTTATATGATGGTTTAAAGGGTGGTTTAAAAATGCTCCCAACGTTTAACATCTTTTTCAAAATGCCTCCTAAAATTTCATTAATGCTAAAATGTTCCCTCTCCATTAATGAGTCAGTGAATTGGGTAGAAATTCAAAAAGGGTAAAATGGGTTTCTCAATCTTAGAAGAAGGGGGTATTTTAACAACAAAATGAAAGCATTGGAGATTTTTTAATACTAATGCATTATGAAAAATCTATTAAACCTTAAAAAGTAAAATGTTATTCACAGATATTCGACCAACATATATGGAACTTATTGTTCCCTCAATCAACTTGCACATGGAATAAAGTCAGGACTTGAGGTGCAGAAGCCAAAGGTAAGGGCAAAGGTAGAAATACAAGGTGAGGGCGAGAGTAGAAAGCAAGTTTTAAAGAAATTCATTGATTGGAGCCTCCCTAGTTCACAAGGTGCCTAATGGTACCCAATTCTTTATATGACTACAATTCAAGTTTGTCTAAAGGCCTTGGCATGTCAAATCTGTTTAATGACCATTGTACTTAAGAAATAAAGCAACTTACTAGTGCACAAGTTATAACACAGTTTGCGATTGTTGCTCTGTAGAGTAGTGCAAGGCTTAGAGTTGATATTGGTTCAGTGTGCCCAAGTAAATAAGTAAACTTTCTCATCCATGCATAGAAACTCATTGTTGAAAGCTTGATGTCAAATGCAGCAAAACTTGGTAAATAGAAATGCAAGACCTAGGAGAATAGTGCCTCATTTGTAACATTCTATTTTGATTCATCTTCAATTATTTTTCAAATTTATTAGTAATTAAAATATATATGTAATTTTTGTTTATTCTTATTTCTATTATCTTTATATTATCACTTTATTAGATATGACCATGTATTCAATGTATGATATTGTAACTCAACAATTTAGTCTCATATGGTGAGGAGTTGTGGGCCAATAGTAGAGATTTCTAAGCTTAGATGAGTTACAATATTTTGGGCTAATTGTTACATTTGATAAACTAATGGGTTGGTTCTCTCATCTAAAATGTGTATCAATAATGGGTATCATAAAGAACCTACTCCAAGGGGGGTTGGAAAGAGATTTTGGGGTATGAGGTGATATTGACAAGGATATCAAAACCTCGAGTGGGAAGAGATTGTAACACCCCCAATTTAGCCCTACATGGTGAGTTATCATTGTTGGGATCAGTTCTCTCATCTAAAAGGATCATGACATGTTATACCTATAAAACAAGATGGAATTGCTAGGGGTGTGTTGTGCAGTTTAGAGAGAGAAACTCTTCCTTCTCTCTAGGGAGAAGGTGACGGCAAACCATCCCGGAATTCTTGTAGGCAAAAGTGCTCTTGTTCAACGGGTTCTAATCAAGTGTGTGGATTCGTGGTTAACTTCTTTTGTGCCACACCTTGGTGGTGCTCTTGGGAGGTCCTCTGGATGAGATCTTCTCACACGGGGAAGGGGTTTTTCCTTGGTAGTTTGGGTATTTTACGAGCAAAGATTACTCGGCATTGATTCTTCGAAGTGGTGGAAAACATCTAAGGTTGGGCGCGGTCCTTGGGGTTGGTGAATCAAGCTCTTCAACGACGGTGGCAACTCCTATCGGTGCTGGTTTGTGGAAGAGGGTTGACGTGGAAGGTAGGTGATGTGGAAGATACGCTGACGTGTCTCGTGTAACCCAATCAGTGGCTACACAGTGGATCCTTGTGGCTGGTTTTCGCACAAGGAAATTCCTTTATTAGGAAGGCTAGCAGTTTCTGTCCTTTAATTTTTGGATTTGGGAGGGCATATCTTGGTATCTTTGAAAACAATTAATTCTCTCCTTAATAGCTATCTGATCCAATTCTATTCTCCTTCACTTAGACGGCAAGTTTCAGAATTATTTGGTAACTCCAGCCGAATTTGGAAGCTTGCCGAATTGGTCACGACATTCCAAAGCTATCAACTTGCCAAATCAACATCCCAACGATCGCCCACTTACCAAATCAGAGACGGAATCACGTGCATGAGGGTTGAAAGGAGAAATGCGACGACAGTACAACCACCAGTGGTGCAACCTTCGGTGGTGTAGCCTCCGGTTGCCTCAACCAGTGCTTGTGCAAACTATGGACTCAAATGATAACCAAACAGAGACAGGAGGGTATAAAAATAAAAAACGTTGGACTAATCTGTTCTCATCCAACAAATTTTTCAATGAAGAAAATGCATTACACTATTTAGCCGGGACCTAGGAGTGTTGCATTGGAGCTGGAGGATGTAGACACAATTGAAGATGCTATTGGAAACCGCTTAGTAGGGTGTTTCGTAGGACGTTTCTCGGGCTGGCCTACCATCAAAAGCATGGCGAATAGGTGGAGGGTAAAATACGAAGTTCATCTACATAAAACTATGTGGCTACTATTCAAATTTTAGAATACGGAGGATTGTGACAAAGTGTTATGTGGTGGTCCATACATCGCGTTAGGTTGCCCGCTATACCCGAAATCATTACTTATAGGTTTCTTTTTTCAGCGGGAGGAGCTCCAACGGCTGCCAATATGGGTTCAAATTTTTAATCTCCCGCTGGAATGCTGGATGGTGCGGGCTCTGAGCAAAATAGCTTCCTTACTTGGCAGGCCACTCTATACAGACTAGGTGACGAGGCAAAGAGGACGAATTAATTTTGCCCGAGTGCTTGTGGAAGTGGACATCCCCAAAGAACCACTGGATTCTATCCCCGTCATGCTGCCAAGAGGTATTAAGGTAGCTCTTCCTCTTCAATTAGAATCAAAATTCAAGTTTTGTTTACAATGCCAGCACATGGGTCATTATCAAGAGCAGTGTAAGAGGGAGGATGACAATCTTACTAAATCTTTCGGGAAGGTTGTTGGAGTATTTACTAATTATTTTCGAAACCAAACACAGGTGGACAGGATTGAATTCCAAACATCTTGCTTGCAGTTTGGTTAGTTTATTCAAACGATGAGTATGATCAACTAGTCCACCTTCCCACAGTTGAGGAGATCAAGGAGGCGCTTTTTACATAGGAGATCAACGTGCCCCGGGCTCAGATGGCTATGGATTGAGGTTTTTTAAGCAAGCTTGGGACACTGTTGGAGGAGTTTTTTTTGATGCGGTCCTTGAATTCTTCAACAGTGGGAAGCTACTTAAGAAATGGAACCATACTTTGATTTCTCTAGTCTCGAAGTCTTCCCATGCTAGCAAAATAACGAATTATAGACCTATCTCCTATTATACAGTCCTCTACAAGGTCATCTAAAAGTTATTGGCAGGTCGTCTAGTAGATATTATGGACAAGTTTTTACACTAGCCACAAGCTACGTTTGTAAAGGGTCGGCTCATTACAGATAAAATCCACTTGGCTTAAGAGCTTTTCAGGAAATACAACCGAAAGAGATTGTCTCCGAGGTGCATTATGAAGATTGACCTGCAAAAGGTATTTGACTTGGTCCACTGGGATTTCCTGAAGGAGGCTCTTCTTGGGTTGTAGTTTCTAGAGAGGTTTATAGATTGGATTATGGAAT
This sequence comes from Hedychium gardnerianum, assembly GCA_038050645.1. Classification (NCBI taxonomy): domain Eukaryota; kingdom Viridiplantae; phylum Streptophyta; class Magnoliopsida; order Zingiberales; family Zingiberaceae; genus Hedychium; species Hedychium gardnerianum. The sequence continues at coordinate 12,920,445 of JBBUKS010000008.1, read as the reverse complement.
TGTGACCACTACCTCATACTCACTTGCCATTAATGGAGGGACTTTTGGGCTATTCCGAGGAGCTAGGAGCTACAGCAAGGAGACCCATTGTCACCATATGTATTTGGAATATGTATAGAAATCTTTGGGAGACAAATCCAATAATGCACAGTTGGTTCAACCTTCAAATTTGGGACTAAGTCACCTAGCTTATGCTGATGATCTCCTTCTATTCAGTAAGGGTGATGAGAATTCAGTTGCTGTATTATCTACCTGTTTGCATGAATTTGGGGAAACAATAGGCCTTCGGGTTAACAGGCTGAAATCCTGCATCTATTTGGCTGGAGTTGAGGATAGGGTCCGCATGAGGTTGTTGTTGATCACGGGCTTTCAGGAGGGAGCTATACCGTTTAGATATCTTGGGCTTCCTCTTGCAACTGAGCGGCTTCGGATTTCAGACTATAGCCCTCTCCTTGACTGCATGTTAATGGATGACCGAGACACACTCTATCTTATGCAGGCAAGGCGTAGCTTATTTCCTTGGTGCTTCAAGGTGTGGAATGTTTCTAGATGTCCATCTTGCCCGTACCTCTAGGAGTCATAGACCATATCTATAGCATTTACAGGTCTTTCATGTGGACATCTAAGCATCCTCTGATTTCTTGGGGTGATATGTGTAATCTGAAGGAGGAAGGAGGCTTGGAATTCCGGGAGTTAAAGAGTTGGAACTTAGCTCTGCTAGATAAGGTACTTTGGCGGATTGAGTTGAAAGCAGATGCTCTTTGGATCAAATGGGTCCCCCGATATCTGAGGCATGCAAATGTGTGGTCCTGAGAAGTAACCTCTACAGACTCCCCCTTGATTAAGAGGTTACGAGATCAAATTCTTTCGAATACGGACTCGTCGATTGCTGTTGGACAAAGACGGGCAATTTGGTTCGCACAGGACGGCGGAGTGGCTTGGGCATATGACTTTTTTAGACATCCCAGTCCAAAGAAAGTATGAGCACGAACAATGTGGAAGACTTACTTGTAGCCTATCCATGCTACCACTTGCTGGATGCGGGCCTTGGAGCGTCTTCGCACTAAGACAGTCAGGAGTACTTGGAGGATAGGCAATGCGCATTTTGTCGACAGGTGTTGGAGACACAGGAGCATTTATTTTTTTGGGTGCCCTCCTATTGCTGAGTTATGGAGGAGGGTCAGGTTTCATATGTGGCAGGAGATGTCCACTTTCAGACGGGCTCTAAGGGTGTTTAGGAGATGTTACCGTGGGAATAGGGTATTAACGAAGGCTCGGCACTTGGCTTTATCTTCGTTAATACACTATGTATCGAGAGCAAGAAATAAATGTATCTTTGAGGATGAGCAATTGAATGATGAGCGGATATTCAAGAGTGTGAGTATACATATATACAGGCCTTTAGGGGTGCACTCTGATCTGATGTTGTGTCAAACATAAGTATCCACTATAGACCATTTTCTGTACTCTTGACCTATGATATGATACATTTTTTCTTATAAAAAAAAACTCTTTTATGCTTTCCACGTGGGCATTAGTTGATTGATGTCATCAATTAAATGAAAAGTCAACTTGACATAAACAAAATCATTTCTTTTGCTAGCTCCTCGGATTTAGTCGATTGCCCAAGTCGACTGATCTATCAACTAAACCTTTAATACATTTGGGTTATTAGATTTCCCAATCACCAATCTACTATTGTTCATCATTAGTCGACTATTGACCCTAACTACAACCACTTCCAAGGTCAAGTTTGTCTATGTTAAGTTCTACCCTCGTCCCCATAGTATAATTCACTTAACACTCAATTCATTGGAGTTGTGTCATTGCAGCTTAACTTCTCCCTATCCATTTACCATCATCAATACATCCCTTAGATGCACATAAGCCAAAACTCCTCCACATGTCATCCTTCATGCCTTATACACATTAGTTGACCTTCAATGGTTGTTCTTCGTGCTATCTCAATGCTCCTTATCCTACAATTGTCGGTCTGCCTCATGCAACCTTCTCGAATCTCTACAGACCTCAAGTTATCAAGCTATCAACCTTGTTGTGCCAAGTTAATGCTCCAAAGTTATCTAGTAGCACCTCAGTGCTTCTCATCCTGTGGTCCAAGTCGGATGTCCTATACCATCCTTCTATGATCACATCATATCTCTAAGCCACACCAAGCAACGAGCTATGATCCATGCATGTTCTTATAATCCCTATATACTAAAACACACATGTCAAATACACAAGTCAAAGTTTATCTTAAACCCTTTGCCCAAACATCAAAACCCAAGGTCATTCCAAATCACTTGGGGTATGATTACACTAATGTTTTCAATAGCGGCAAATAGCGCGGTATGTAGCACGCTATCGCGTGCTACGATCAGCGAACGCTACAAAGCGTTCGCTGATTAGCGATTGTCCCGATTAGCCCACGCTATTCGAGACAATAGCGTCGATAGCGTGCGCTATCTTGACTTAACAACCCATAGCGTGCGATAGCTTAGGCTATCTTGATTTAGTTGATTACAAAATCAACTAAGCAAGAATCAGATTTAAGTTTTTAACAGAGCAGCTTCGAGCAGCTAGGGCAAAGGCAGAGGCGAGTAAGAAAGAGGCGAGCAACGAGGGGCGGCGAGCGGTGGTGAGCGGCGAGGGGCGGCGAGCGGCGAGGGGCGGCGAGCGGCGGCAAGCGGCGAGGGACAGGGAGCGGCGAGGGACTGCGAGCGACGAGGGACTGCGAAGGACGACGACTGGAGGTGAGGTTTTCTCCTTCCTTCTCGCGTTTTTTGTTTCTGACTTTCTCGATTGTTTCTGATTTTCGATTGATTTTTTTTCTAATATAAGAGAAGGAATTAATTAATTATTTGTTTAAACAGTGAATTTTTTTTTTCTTTCGATTGCTTTTTCTCCTTCATTCATAATCAAATAGTCAAGAAAATAATTAATTAATTATTTATTCTGATTTTTTTTCTTTTGTTTTTCTAGGATTTTGATTGTATATTTG
>JBBUKS010000008.1:12889116-12904725 GCA_038050645.1 Hedychium gardnerianum | reverse complement strand
TGATCTAATCAACACAAACCTTAATTTGTTTGATCAAAACCTTGATCTAATTAACCAAGATCCATGTAATCAAAATTATATTAATTCATTTAATCAAGTTAATTCAAAATTAAATCTGAATAATTCAAAATTAATTAATAAAAACAAAAATAAAAATTTAGAAAATAACTCTTTAACCTTTAAAAATAAGAACTTGAAAAATAAATTTCCAACTTATAAAAATCACAATTTCAACTCTAACTTTAATTTTTAAAACAAAAATAAGTTTTCAAAAAAATTCATATTCAAGGTTTAGAAAATTATAAAAATAAAATAATCTTTTGAATAATAAAATTGATAAACTAAAAAATATAATTAATAATTTTACCTACTCACGAAATTTAGACTTGGGTAACAAGTCTAAGTTAAATTTAAATAAAAAACATAAACTCCACAAACTAAAAGCAAGTTATAATAATTATCTTTTAATTATGAAATTAATCAATAATTAATAATAATAATAATATAATCAAGTATCTTTTAATTATGAAATTTATTAATAATTAATAATAATAATAATATGACTTGTTTAACTTTATTTGTTTGATTTCTTGCCATGATCATGCATACATTAAATTAATTATTATATGTCATGTCATGTATTTTTATGTTATTTGTTAAATATGATAATTAAAATTAATAAAATAATATGTGTTGATCGAGGAATAAGTTTACAGAAATTCTTGATAATTTTTAGAATTTTTTTGAGATTTAATCGGAGCTATTTAGAGGAGTTCATGAGAATATAAATAATAGGCTTTTGGAAAGCCTGTTTGAAATATCAATTAAGTGGGAATTGATTGTTTTAATTAACATAAGGTTGGATGTAATTAACCTAAAGTTAAAATTTAAACCTAAGTTGAATCCTATAAAACCTATTTCTTAATCTTTTCCCCGATCTCATCTCTCGGCCGACACCTCTTCTTCCTCCTCCCCTCAAACTCGATCTCTTCGATTAAACCATCGCCGTTGACTTCTTCTATTTCCCCGATTCACACTGCCCACCTCTCCTCCTTCCACCGGCCCTCGCCGACCAATCGCCGACTCCGGAGCCACCGCCGCCCCTTTTTGCTTCTTCTTCATCTCACCAGACGCCATCTTCCCCGAATCTGGAGCTCCTCACCATATCGCCATCACTGGAGAAGGAAGGGGAATTTCTTATCCTCATCAGTTCATTGTCCCCTGAATTCATCCATCGGGTAGATTGTCTCCGGCCAACTGTAGGGGAACCTCGATATTGCTCCGGTCAAAAGTAACCAGCTAGACCACTAATCCGGCTGACACCATCAATCACTCTATCTCTCTGGACTCAGATAGGCTGCCATAGATCCATCGCCGACCGCTACAACAGCCACCAACATCTTCTCGGCCAACTCCAAATTTTGGCCAGCCATAGTTTGGGTCAAATCCAACTCTTCGACCGGCCATAGAGCTATTGTTCCAGCAAAACTTTCCTCCAATAGCCACCTCAGCTAGGGTAAGGAATTTGGTGATAGATGGGTTGTTTTGGCATTTGTTCTGGGTTTAATTAGTGTACTGCCATCTTGAAACAGATTGTTCAACCAATTTAGCTCCGGTTGGTGCTTGGTACGACCATCTACTCCTTACCTCCGGCCAACACCAGGTATATATTGAGTAGTAATTTTGAATTTAGTGGTTGATTTGTGTTCGCTTAGGTTATTTTGAATTCTTGGATTGGAAGTAGACCTAATGATTAGTATAGTATTGTAGTAGGTGGATTGTGTTTGGCTAAACTAATCCTAGATTGTATGGATTGGAGCTATGAATTGAATAAATGACTAATAGTTGTGAAATTGAAGAGTTCTTTGATTATGATGTGAAATTGAAGAGTTCTCATGTACATATCTATTGTTATTGGATTTCTTAGTCATATTGTGATACATGAATTGAACGATTGTTTTAGATATTTGGTTTGTGTTGGATCAGGAAATGAAATGAATATTTGAATTGTAGTTTTGGAACCCTTAATAAATATGGTTTATGGTTATCATGTTATTTTTGTTGATGGTACATGCATAGGAGATGTTGTACTTATATTGATTATTGAGGGTATATGCATTTAAAATGATGTACCCATATTCTTTGTTACTAGCACTACTCACGATACTATGTGTAGTTGAGTAGGGTGCTTGTATAGTAGTGACATACGGGTTGTCATCATATGATGGTGAGTATATTCTTCTTCGAGACTGTATATCTTTGAGTTTCTATACTCTTTATTGTTCATGCACTATCTGTCTTATACCCGCTGAGTATTCCTTTATACTCACCACCCCTTCTTTCTATTGTTGTTTTCATGTTAGCAGGTATATAATGATTGGGTCGGTTGGAGAACATCTGCCTGCGCCATCCTACTCGCATCGAGCTACGGTTTTATTTTCATTTTGTATCAGTTAGTATTCGTTTCCGCATTTATTCATTCATTTGACATTGTATTATTTAAGTTGTATCTTGTGATTGGTATTTATTCGGTTATGTATTTAGAGTGTTAAGTCGAGCCGACTCGTAGTCAATTTCTTTGGATTTTATGTGTGGTGTGGACCCCTTTGTTATTCTTTATTTTGTTAGATTATGTCTTATACACTGAGTGGTTTTGAATACCCGAGTGGGGTATAATATTTTTATCAACTGTGTGGTTGTGTAACCAAAAACTGTGATTGTCACAAGGGGAGTGTTGTCCATTTTTCAACGGATAAGTATACTCTCGGGGCGTGACATTATTGGTTTAATTTAGAATAGTTAGATAGAAAAAAGTTTAACCAACATTGACAAATAGCATCGGAATGAGTTGGGATGATAGTAGGCTAAGGAAGCTTTGTCGAATGCATGTCTAGATTGAATTATATGTGTTCTACCTGGTGCACTAGACCTAGTGGATCTAACTGAAGCTACCCCAGTCAAACATGAACTAGTTAGACCAAAACATGTTATTAAGTTTTTTGGATTGATTATTTTTAGGAAGCTTTGTCTTAGGCACGTGATTACTTTAATGATGTCCATGTGACTCATCATAGCCTAAAAGCTTACCTTATAAACTCTTTCTTAATAAATCCAAAACTGAATTTAATCTAACAAGGGTTAAACAACCTTTTTTAATTCAAATCAATTAATCAAGCTATTAACGTACAATCAATTAAATCTTAATTTAATTAATTAATCAATCTTAATGCAATTAATATATTAATCTGAATAATAATTAAACCAAAATTCATTAATTTATTAATCTTAATTAAATTTAATAATTCAAAATTTAATCTTAAGTTTACTTAATTATTTACCCAAAATTAACTTAGCTTAATTAATTAATTTAAAACTTAACCTTAAACTTAATTAATAATTCTAATTTAAATTTTAACATAACCAATTTTAACTTAATTAATTTAATTTAACTCCAACTTAATTAATTCCTAACATAATTAATTTAATTCTAAAGTTAATTTTAACAAATCAAATTTAACTTAATTAATTTAATTCAAAATTAATTCTAACTTAATTAATTTAATCCTAAATTAAATTAAACAACTTAATTTTATTAATTCAAAAATTTTAATTAATCAATTAAATAAATCAAACTAACTTAATTAATTTGAAAATTTTATTAATTTAATAATTAACGAATTTTATTTTTAATTTTACTTTAATCCGATAGTAATTAATTAAACTGAAATCAAATAATTCTTAATTAAAAACTTAATGAATTCGAATTAATTATAACTCAATTTAATTCTTAATTTTAAACTTAATTATTCTTAAACTTAAATCTTAAATTTTTTTAACTTAAACTTAATACCTAATAAATTTTTACTTAATTAATCTTAACTTAATTAATTTATTTCTTAATTAAATTTTAAACTTAATTCGAATTTCAAATTAATGTTAATAAATTTAGGAATTCAAAATTAATTAACAATTAATCTTAACTTAATTAATTAATTTTAGCTTAAATTCATTCGAAATTAATTTAAACTTAATTCTTAATTAAGAAAGGATAGAGAATAATCATATTAATTCAATCCAAAATTAGTTTAAACCAATTTAAAATCAACTTAATTAACTTAATCTTTAATTAATTAAATTATTAATCTTAATAATTCATAATTAATTAATCTTAATTCTAATTAATTCGAAACCTAAAAAAATCAAAATTAATTATAATTCAAAATCAATAATCTTAATTTCAACTTAAATTAAAAGTTAACTTAATCACCAACTTGAAATAATTAACCTTAAATAAAGTTGAACAATTTAAAACTAATAACTTTAATAGTTAAATTAGAACAATAATTGAATTCTAACTTAATTAATTAACCTTAAATTAAATTTAATATGAAATTAACTCAAATCAAATTTAACTTAATTAATTTTAACTTGATTAGTTTTAATTTATGTTAACTTAATTCTTAATCAATTATTAACTGAATTCAAAAAGTTAAACTTAACTTGATATCAAACTTAACCAAATAAATCATCTCACTATACTATAGGATTACCATGTTTGAAAATCTAGAGTGAGTGAGATGCTAGGAAAAGTAAATTGAAAATATTTTTGAAAAGATCTTTTAAAATTTATACATTTTTGAATATGATTGTTGACCAACACCTAAGCATTTAGATCCATAAGTCAACCATGAACTCTTAAGCCCTTAGACACATATGTGTGTCTTCCTTGTGGGTAACAAGGATGTCCTAAGGAGTATTATGTTAAGGGGGAGATCCTATTGAAATACACAATTTGAAAAGAGGTTCAAAATAAAATATTTTTGAAAATATATCTTCTAAAAGCGTTTGAAATTTTTTATCTTCAAATATTCTCTTTTGAAAACATAGTTTCAACATAACCTTCTCAAAATTCTTTTGAAAATATTCTTCAAAATCATGCTTTAGAAAACATTTTGAAAAATTATGTTTTGAAAATTCTTTTGAAAAATTATGTTGTAAATATTTTTGAAAATACATTTGAAAATATTCCTTTTTGAAATTACACTTTGAAAATTACTATGCAAAATTCTTTGAAAATCAATTTTTGCAATAATTTGAAAATACATGTTTTCAACAAAGAATGTTTTGAAAATATGTTTCATGAAAATAATCTGCAAATATTTTTGAAAATAGCTTTTTGAAAAATCTTGATAATTGCTTTTGAAAACATTTGAAAATACTTTTTGCAAAATTTGTGAAAATGCCTTCAAATATGTGGTCTTTCAAGAAAATTAAAGGAGATGTCTTCTTTGACTTAGGAAAACTCTATCATTGTTGGTGCAAAGAAGTCCTTAGGATTTAAGGAGTCAAAAAGTAGTTAGTATACCTTTTGATGTATGCCAAAGGGGGAGAAGAAGGGTTTAAGTTAGAAACCCTAATTGCATAAGACTTGATAAGTTGGGTTAAATACTTAGCCTAACTTAAACATATTATTAAATATCAAAAAGGGGGAGATTGTTAGTGCAATTTCCCTCAGAGTTTTGATATTTGTTTGACAATATGTTTAATGAAGTTTAGTCAGGTCAAGATTTACCAGATGACTAGCAAGTGTGAGAAGTCTATCAAGTGACTAGTCCTAACTATGATTAAGGGAAAGTTCTAATTGTGGTTAGGCAAGAGAAAGTCCTAACTGTGGTTAGGCAAGATAAAGTCCTAATTGGAGGTCAGGCAGGTGAAAAGTCTTGGAGGAGTGAACTCCAAGCAAAGGAAACTCCTAAGGGAGTGAACCCTAAGTAGTGAGAAGTCTTGGAGGAGTGAACTCCAAGAAAAATCCTAGGGGAGTGAACCCTAGGTAGTGAGAAGTTTTTGGAAGAGAGAACTCCAGGCAAATGTGACCGAAAGCTTTCCGGTTGACCGTGCATGGTAGACCGAACCAATGAATCTTAAATGTTGCTAACACTGCTTTACTTTACTATTCTATATCTATTGTGCTAATTTAGTTTTGTAGGAAATCTTAGTGGATCAGGTTGATCAGATACTAAGCATGACCAGATGAAGTCCAAAGAGGTCTGGAGGACCGAATGTTTGGCGGATAAGTTAAGGTAAGCTCCTGGAGTGGAGTTGTCAAGTCGTGTCCCAATTGGACAAATCTTAGGCATTAATCCAACTGAAGAAACCAATAGAGATTTCTAAGTTGAGATCAAGACAGTCCCAACTGTCATACTCATGCATCTTTACTGTCGACTGTCTAATTCTGTTTTGTAGGAATACTATTATGTTGTTATGCTAACTTTATTTTGCAGATAAATAAAGTTTTGAGTTAACCGAGGATTCAGTCAACTAATTCGGCCAGCGTGGCATGGATCATATAAATTTTTAGCAAATATGTTATACAACTTGTTTCATTGATGGATCAGTGGAATCATTCGATCGATCCATAAAAGGTAATGACAACAATCAGATCGAATCACGCAGGAAAGGAAGTTCAGAGCTTCCTTCGACGGACAATGTGGATCAGTCGATTGAACAACATGATTTACAAGATTATACGGATCAGATCAGGGAAAACAAAGAAAGGCATGAAGTTCAGTCAATGGATAGGAGGTTCAGTCGATGGAATATATCAGTCGACAAAACATGATTTCAGTCGACTAAACTGTACCTATAAAAGAAGGTCTCGGGGTCTGAGACGAATAATAACTTTCACTGTGCACTTTATGCTTTTCTTGTCTCTGTTGTTCCAACTGTGCAAGTATTGATCCTACTACGCCGAGAGTCTATCTGACAATCGAAGCTCCTTCTTCTACAATATTGTTGTCGATATAAACTTTCTTTTACTTGCATTCAGTTAAAGGAGATGGCAATGTTGTTACTATCCTCTTATTTTTATTGTACGAGTTTGCTTCTTCTCCTAAAGGTTTCGAAGAGAAGAACTATAATGGATTGCCCAATGAAGCAATCAAGGAACATGGGCCTTGAAGTAGTAGTTGCTGGACTACAAACCAAGTAAAAAAAGATCATGTGTTTTTGTGTGTTTGCATTTACTTATTCCGCTGCTACTTTGATTTTTAATAAACAAAAAGAAAAAAATTTAACGAACGAGATTCACTCCCCCTCTCTCAACTTCTTAGATCCTACAATATCAAGTTAATGGATGGGTCAACCTTGAGTGACATCAAGTGCAAGGACTGTGCATAAGGTGGTGGGTTTAATGACGGGACAAAGGTCTCAACATAGTCAATACTAGGATGTTGGTGAAAGCCTTTGGCGACAAGACGAGCTTTGTGACGCTCGATGGTGCCATTGGAGTGATGCTTAAGTTTGAAAATCCACTTGTAGCCAATAATATTTTGAGTAGATGTGCAGGCAACAAGTGACCAAGTGCCATTTTGAATGAGGGCATTGAATTCAAAAGTCATGGCATCCCACCAAGCAAGGTCTTTGTTGGCGATGGTAAAGCAGGTTGGTTCAGAATCCTCCATAGTGACAATGTGCAATGACTTTTGATTTGGCATGAGTAACCATAGGATGCAAGGAGCAAGCCAATGCTTTGAAAGGGCTATTGGTAGATGCTAAAGATGGAGGTGTAGGGGATGGAGAATCAATAGTGTCTAAACTGGATTGAGGTGGAGCAACCAAATGATTAGAAGGTGGAGGCGAAGAGTCCATTGGAGCAGTCGAAGAACAAATAGAGAGCTCTGGAGGAAGCATTGTAGTGGGTGCTGGTGGCATAGAGTTAGAGGGTATCAAGGATTATGCTGAATCAGATGGAAATGAGGTCTCATTAAAGTTAACATGACGAGAGATAAAAATCTGACCTATAGGTGGATAGAGACACTGATATCCTTTGTGAGCATCATGGCACCCAAGAAACACACACGTGATAGACCGAAAATCCATCTTGTGACAATTGTAAGGCCGAGCCAAAGGATAACAAGCATAGCCAAAGGTGCGAAGAAAACCATAGTCAGGAGACCAATGGAATAAGATCTCAAAAGGTGAATGGTGACGCAATGTAGGAGTTGGAAGTCGATTCATTAGATAAGACGTAGTGAGAATGCCTCATCCTAGTAATAGAGTGACATAGTCGCATGATCAAGTAAGGTGAGGCCTATCTTCGTAATATGTCTGATTTTGCGTTCAACAACTCTATTTTGTTCACTCATGTGTGGGCAGGAAAGGCGATGATGAATTCCGTGTAAGCCAATGACAGTAGCAAGATTGTGATATTCGCCACCCCAGTCAGTTTGAATGGATTTAATCTTCCTGTCAAATTGGTTCTCAAGAAATGCTTTAAATTTTAGAAACATGGATAAGACATCAGATTTGTGCTTGAGAGGATAAATCCAAATATAGCGACTATAATCATCCATAAAATGCACAAAATAACGACACCCATTAGAGGAGAAAATTGGTGATGGACCCCAAACATCTAAATGTATTAATTCTAAAGGGCTTGTAGTTCAAGATTGTGAGTTTGGAAATGGCTGTTTGTGAGCTTTCCCATATTGACAAGCATCACTAAAAACAACTATATTTCTTGAGATGTGTAACTGGAAAGTAGAGACAATAAAAGAAACTACTATGGAAGATTGATGTCCAACTCGGTGGTGCCATGTGGTAATTGAGGAGCGCTCGTGTTGATCGCTACCGCAAGTGTACGGTTACGTTGAAAGTAATAAAAAATATCGATCCCACAAGAATTGAGGATTGAGCACTAGTGAGTTTACACAGTGAATTATCTAGACAATCTAGTTGGTTGTGGAAGCTTGTCAACTAGAGAAGGAGAAAGAGAGTGTGAGAGAGAGGGAGGTCCAAGATAGAATAGGTTGATTGTTGAGAGAGAAGATAAGAGAAGGTGATCCTAGGACTTCGATTTCATATTGATGCTAGTCGATGTGCTATGAACTGTTCATTTCCTAATCCTTCATGTTTACAACCTTGTAGGAGTTTCTAACCAAATTACCGATGTGACCCTATAAGGATCACCCCGGAGTGCTTACATCATTTGCTTCCAAATGTTACTAAGCAGAAGAGATAACATAGAAAGTCCAGTTAAAGGATTATTCTCTGTCACTAAGGGCTCCCCGGCCATATAGTCTATATTACACAAGACACTTCCTAACACAGAATGATGAAAACTCATTAAGTTATAGTTAGCTAATTCCTTAGGGAGAATTGCCCCCAATTTAAGGTGATAACTCTAGAAAGTCTGGTTAAAAGATTACCCTCTGTCACTAAGGGCTCCCCAGTAATGTGATCTAGAGTAATCCCCTTTACATGGTGACAATCATATTAGGACTAAAGAAATTTAGATATCTCCACAATGGTATGATATTGTCCACTTTGGGCCTAGAGCCTCATGGTTTTATTTTGGGGTTTTATCCAAAATACCTCATACCAATGGAGATATTTTTTCCTTATAAGCCCATGATCTTTTCCATGTGTTTTCAATGTGGGACTTTGTTTGCAACCCCAACAGCAGATATAATTCTCTAACGAACACTTTGATCTATGATTATGTCTAGCGCATGTGTGTATCCTGTATGTGTGTGATGCGTGTGTTGTAATAATTTAGGAAATTATTATGCTTCCACTGCTTGTTTTACGAAAACAAATTTTAAAATACGCTTCCGAAAACCCAAAAGTGGTATTAGAGCCACTTGCGCATCTACATAGATCGTAGATTTGTGTTATCATGCGTAGGTTGTTGTAAATGTCATTTATGGAAATTTAGGAAAATTCAAATTTGAAAATTGTTTCCTAATCCGATATAAAATTTTTTAATTTTGAAGACTGTTTCCTAAATGGTTTAGGAAAAACCAATTTTTGAAAGAGTAGGTGTTAGGAAATCCAATCTTGAAATTTATTTCCTAATTGGTTAGGAAATTTAATCTTGCAATTTATTTCGTAATGTGTTAGGAAATCCAATCTTGAAATTTATTTCCTAATTTGTTAGGAAATCTAATCTTGGAATTTATTTCCTAATGTGTTAGAAAATATAATATTAGAATGTATTTCCTAATTTGTTAAGAAATCCAATCTTGAAAAATATTTCCTAATTTGTTAGTAAATCCAATTTTGGAAAAATATTTTTCTAATTTGTTAGGAAGCTCAATTTAGAAATTTGTTTCCTAATTAAATTAGATTTTCTTAAACGAGAATTTTTCCTAAATAAAATATGTAATTAGATTTGAAAATTTATTTTCTAATTTAATTAAGGAATTTTGATTTATGAAAATCCGATTCTTAATAATATTTTGAATCCAAATAAAATTTATGACAACTATGCCATGAATTATACCATATCATAATTAGTTGTATTAATTATGTCATGCCATATAATTTACCATGATTAGTTGTATTAATGATACCATGCCATGTATATGCCATGGCATTTGTATAATTTAAATATTTGCATGAAAAAGAGGATGAGATCTAAAACCCTTATGAAAAATATTAAAACCTACACCTTCCGCTAATGTGGTAAGAACCAGAGTTTGATTTCTCATTTGGGTTGTTAGACTCACTCCAAACTTAACTTGAAATTAAATATGTTCGAACCATTGAAATCTGATCTCATGATTAACGAGTCAATTTTAACTTGAAGCATTGATTTGTTGGACTTACTCCAAGGTCAATGTGGATAGAGGTGAAGTTGGGTGATATACATATGATGTATTCGTGTTAATGAGTTAACAACCTAATGTTTATGGGAATATCAATTAGTTGATAGCATAATGTGATAGTTATGTATAAGCGATGCATACTTGGTATATGTGATACCTACTACTATAACTAAGAATGACTTGTTGGACTCATTCCAAGGTTGTTCTTATCTATGGTGGATATCAACCCACTTGGTGAAAAACTTACGATCTCCTGAATTCAAAGTAAGGACTCTTGAATTCGATAAGTAAGTGGATTATCATATAAATGTAAATTGTTTACATTTACAAAATAAAAACATCTCTCTCATATTTGCTCGATTGTGTATTTCTAGGTTATTCAATTACGCATGACGTTTGTAAATTTGTGCTTAACTTTGGAAACAACCAAACTAACCTGGTCAAACTTCTTGGATTGACTTCAAAATTTGAGAATTGTTCTCAAGGCCAAGAAAGAAGAAGAGGCTTCAAAAGGGCCCATATTACCATTATGGTAAGATGGGACATTGGAGAAGAAAACGACAAGATTTATCTCGAGTCCATGAAGAAGAGAAAGGCATTTGATGCCCTATCTCCTTCAGACATCTTTGAGATTGAATGTCATACTGTTTCTTCAAACACTTGGGTATTGGATACCAGTTGTGCCTCACATATATGTAAATGACATAAGTGAGATGAAGAATAGTAGATGATTGGATAATCAATTAGCTTCTTACATGTGACGCTGTTGCCTTGGCCATATAAGCAAAGAACGCATGTCTAAATTGCACAAGTTTGCAATTTTGGAATCATTTAAATTGGATTTATTTGATACATGCGCTTCATACTTAAAAAGGAAAGATGACTAAATTACCTTTTAAAAGAAAAAGGTGAATGAGAGAATGACATACCGGGCCTTATACATACAAATGTATGTGGACTATGTCAACTCACGTACGAGGAGATTATAGCTACTTCATCACCTTCATCGATGATCACTCACGATTTGGGTGTGTGTATCTATTGAGATACAAACCTGAGACCTTTGAAAGATTAAAAGAATTCAAAAATGAAGTCGAGAAATAACTTGACAAAAATATTAAAATACTTCGATCATATCGAGGTGCTGAATACTTAAGTCAAGAGTTTATTATCTTAGGGTCAATAGAATAGTATCTCAATGGACTCCGTCTTATATGCCATATCACAATGGTGTTTCTGAAAGGAGAAATTGAACCTTGTTGGACATGGGTCAATGATGAATCATGCGTGTCTTCCCAGAACCTTTTGGAGTTACGCACTCGAGACAACTGTTTACTTGCTAAACAGAGTCTTGACCAAGGCAGTCTCTGCTACTCCATATAAGATATGGATTGGTAAGAAACCTCACCTATCTTATTTGAAGATATGGAGTTGTCTTGCTTATGAGAAGATGACTGTATTAGATAAGCTAAATGTTTTGTCTGATATGTGTCTATTTATTGGTTACTCTAAAGAAACTA
The DNA here is from genome assembly GCA_038050645.1 of Hedychium gardnerianum. Lineage (NCBI taxonomy): Eukaryota > Viridiplantae > Streptophyta > Magnoliopsida > Zingiberales > Zingiberaceae > Hedychium > Hedychium gardnerianum. The sequence continues at coordinate 12,892,598 of JBBUKS010000008.1, read as the reverse complement.
GGGGTTATCAATTCTATCATCCCTTGGAGCAAAAGATGTTTGTTTCAAGGCATGTTGTATTTCTAGAGAAAGAGTTTTTCTTGCAGAAAAATAGTGGGAGTGAGATTGAACTAAGGGTAATTCAAGAGACTCCAATAGATACAGATGAGATGCCTAATTAAGATTCACAGTCTATTGCTCATAGTGATGAGATAATGACTGAACCTATTAATATGCCACTACTTCATAAATCTAGTAGGATACGTCTAATTTCTGAGAGACATGTTACTCATTGAGGATGAGGAGCCTACCAGTTATGAAGAAATTCTGAAAAGTTCAGAAAGGGGCTCATGGTTAAGAACTATGAAATCAGAAATGGATTTCATGTATGAAAACTAAGTTTGGAACTTGGTGGACCCACCTGAAGGTATAATACCTATAAGATGCAAGTGAGTTTTCAAGAAAAAAACAACATGGATGATAATTTGATTACTTACAAAGCAAGAGTGGTGGAGAAAGGCTATTGTCAAAACATGGTATTGACTATGATGAAACCTTCTCACTAGTAGCCTTGTTTAAATCCATTCAGATACTCTTGGCTATATCAGCTCATTACAATTATGGGATTTAACAAATGGATGTGAAAAATAACTTTCCTTAATGAGAACCTGTTTAAGGATGTGTATATGATACAACCCGAGGGTTTTCACATCTATTGACAAAATAAAGTATGCAAGCTTCAACAGTCTATATATGGACTGAAGCAAGTATTCAAGAGTTTGATTTCTCATAAAAATTCAATTAAACCCTGCATGTACATAGAGGTTAGTGGGACTACAATCATGTTCCTAGTGTTATATGTTGATGACATATTACTTATAGGGAATGATGTGCCCGTTTTACAGTCAGTTAAAGTTTGGTTATCCAAAACATTCTCCATGAAAGACATGAGAGAAGCAACCTATATATTTGCGATTAAGATCTATAGCAATAGATCGAAAAAGGTTGCTTAGTCTTTCACAGTCTACATACATCGATAAAATGCTAAAATGGTTTAACATAGTTGAATCCAAGAAAGGTTATTTTCCCATGGGACATGAGATTCACCTTTCGAAATATATGTGCCCGAGCAGACGAGATGAGAGGATTCAGATGAGTAAAATCACATATGCGTCAGCTATATGATCAATCATGTACTAGGCCCGGAATATCGTACACTCTGAGTGTCATGAGCAGATATTAATCCGATATAGGCATGGTTCATTGGGTGGATGTCAAGGCAATTCTTAAATACTAAGGATTTATTCTTGGTATACAGAGGGGGTGATATGATTATACGTGAGTATACTGATGTCAATTTCTAGATGGACAAGGATGATTCCAAGTCCAAGTCTGGATACGTATTTACCTTAAATGGAGTCATAATAAGTTGGAAAGGTTTCAAGCAAGAAACCGTTGTGAATTCTACCACTGAAACGAAATATATTGCAGCTTCTGAAGTAGCAATAGAAGCGGTTTGGATCGAGAAGTTTGTCACCGAACTTGGATGTGGTTCTGAGCATTATTAAACCAGTACCAATTTACTGTGAAAATAATGAGGCCATTGATTAGGCTAAGGAATCTAGGTCTCATCAATGATCCAAACATGTGTTTCGTCACTATCATATGATTACCAAGATCATAAGTAGGAGTGAAATATAAATTGAGATAATTTCCAATGAAAGGAACCTAGCGGATCCTTTGACAAAACTCTACCTCAAAATAAGTTTGAGAGCCATGTAGAGGCTTGTGGTATTGGATACTATGGCAGTTGACATTAGGCCAAGTGAGAGTATGTTATATTTGAGAGATGTCCTAAGGCAATTGCCTTATGGAATGTACTATTTATTGGATAAATAATAATTTACTATTTGAATGTACATTCTTAATATATATGATTGAATCTTAAACTCATTTACTGAATTTCACAATACGATTCATAACATGAGAGAACTTGTGATTGAAGCACAACTAATGAGCATCTCTACATGTGTAATTATGAATGTATTGAAATATTCCCTAATCGATGAATTGATGAGTTTGGACATCATCAATTCTGAGAGACTAGCATGCGTTATACTCTTTGGTTTATCCAAGCAGCTGCTCATCACTAGCTGGAGACATTGGGATGTCGAGAGTTAAACGTGGATGCTAGTTATGGGTAACTAGTTCATTGGAGTGCCCTTCCATGAGATTCTAGTTATGGGTAACTAGTTCAATGAAGATCTCAGTGTTACTCGAGTGCAAGTTTCCTTTGACTTGAGTTATTCAAGTCACCTTGGTCATGAAAACTTATACTTTGACATCTTAGTCGATATATCTCCATGGATAGGTGGGTACGTGATGATTGCATATAAGTCAAAGTGCTCGAAGGTGTTTGGATAGCCCATAGAGGACTCACCGCTCCTTGCATAAGGGGATGTATACCCTATGACCACTTGTCATAATTATTACTCAAAGTCTTTGGCCAAAGTATTACATGTCAAGAATATAATATTCTTGGACACATGTCTGAGTAATTTGAATCCATAGGACAAGGAACTACTACTTGGGCTAGGTGTGATATAGTCAGTCTAGTGGGGACTGACACATATATCATGTCCTGAACCAAACGAATATAAGATGAGTGAAAGGACTAAGGTTTTAGAATTATTCTTGGATCAATTGTGATTTTTTGATTAATTGGGGATCATGATATACCAATGATTGATCTATAATTAATGGTTAATTATGAACGACCAACATAAACTGGGAATCTATTGGGTCACACACACTGTGAGTATATTCGAAAGACTTAAAACGAGTTTGAGAATTAGATTTTCATATCGAGAGAGAATAAGTCTTGTTGGACCAGACAAAGGGAAAATATGAAAAGATATTTATTAGAATGGAAGCACGAATGAGCCACGTCTTTTGAAGATGAATTGAACCCTCTTTAGTTTAATTATAAACCAAATTGGTTTTATTTTAATTAAAAGAGGTTTGGTTAATGTTAAATATGACAAAATAAAATAAAATAAAATAAAATAAGTGTTAATCGAGGGAAAACCCCTACATAATTTTTAGAGACTTTTGGAAATTTTTCGGGGATTTAACCAAAATTATATGAATTATTTAGACTTATTTCTATTTAAACGAGGAGTTGATTGATTTTAAACCTAAGTTTTGTTTATTAAAACCTAAGTTTACTAGCCCCCCCCCCCAAATCACGATTTCTTCTTTCCCTGATCCCCTCTTCTCGATTTCTCTCTTCACCGCCGCCGCCCGCCGCCCCTTCTCTTCTTTCTCTCGATTTTCCCTTTCCCTCACATGCGCCAGACTTCTATCAGCCACGAACATGGAGTGCCAAGCCCCTCATTTCTGTAGGATTGAAAGCACGTGAGAGGGGGGGGGGGGGTGAATCACGTGTTTAAAAAACTTAACCCTTTATTTTTAAAACGGTTTTGAAAACTTTCGGAAAATCA
>JBBUKS010000008.1:12873167-12889016 GCA_038050645.1 Hedychium gardnerianum | reverse complement strand
AGGTTCCCACAAGGGGGAAACCTTTCCTCCCTCGAAAAGGGGATCTAAAGCCCCTTTTATAGCACACACAGTCGTATCCCTCACCCACACGACCGTGTGAAACCACACGACCATGTGGTTGCTAAAGCCATGTAAAGGGACACAATCGTGCCAATTGGCACGACCTAGATGCAAAAAGTCTCTAGGAAACTCACACGGTCGTGCCTTTTGGCATGACCTGTGTGAAAACTTAATCTAGTGAAGGGCTCTGGAGAGGCACGGTCATGCCATTTGGCACGACCAAGTCTTGCTGAAGCCTGGCATGACCTGACTTCTTGTGTGATCTAGTTATCTGAAGCTTTTCTCTAGGAAAGGCACAGTCATGCCATTTGGCACGACCATGTCTCCAAGCTAATCTGGTGGAGATTGGTTAAAGCACGACTGTGCCTTGTGAGGCATGACCTCAACAGTAAATGTGGTCATGTTTGCTGCTTCATTATGTAATTTATCTCTTTTTAGCTCCTAAATCGCATTCTATCAAAGAAAATATGAAGAGAGCATATCTCCGAACTAGGGGAGTAAAAGAATGACAATAATGTGAAATAGAGTGTGATAAAGTAGATCATAGTCAATGAAATACAAATAGATGTGTGATAAACATGTCTAAAAGGATATATAATCTACGCACATCATCTCTCAAAGAAAAATAGCTCGTTTGGTGTTGAATTCCCCGGATTGAATTAGCCGATATAAGCCTTCATCAAGTGTTCCACAAAAAAGTTCCTTCTTCGTGATCCTTTCCTTAACAACACAGAATGTTAGATGAAATTAAAAGAAAATGTTATTATCAGTTGTAAAGCAGGCAACACTTAATAGATATTTGGTTATAGTAGGTACGCACAATTTATTACACAAGTGTAGTGATATGTTGGAACTATTAACAACATAATGACCAATATTGGAGATTGGGAGAGCATTATCGTTTCCGACCATAATTTTTTTTTCGTACCTTGGTATGGAGAGTGCAGATGGAGATTATCAAGATCAACAGTAAGATGATCAGTAACACCTGAATCTAGATACCATGTAGGGTCAACAATAGTAGATGGGGCAACGACCATTACAATCGGGTTGTTGGTGGAGCTAAAGTTGTGATCAAATCGACATTGGTAGGAGAGAACATAATGACCTATACCATTACAAATTTGAAATGAGAGATTAGATCGACAATTAGCCACAATATGACCAAACATCCCACATAATTGACATTTGGGCCATCGATTTCCACTGCATCCTCCTTTGTTATTTTGGCCATCCCGAGAATGGGTTGTTGGGATGACGGGTCCTAATGGGAAAAAGTATGAAGAAGACCCGCTTGGACCATATGAAGAAGGCCTACTTGGGCCATACCCTAAGGTGCCTCTAGAAACTTCAACGTCAAATGGTCCTCCTACAGAAGAGAAGTTCCCGACAGTTCCAAAGAGAGAAGATGAATCCTTCCATGGCCAAAAAAGGGGTGATGACGCGTGTGGCCGGAGGTTCCTACCGCGAAGTTGGCCGTTGGTGCCGAAGTGAAGTCCGCCTGATGGAGTTGCTCAAGACAATATTCATGGGTTAACATAAGCCTAGTAAGTTCATTGATACTCACCATACCTGACCTTGTTGTGATCGACATGATTAAATTTTCATACTCGGGGCCCAAGCCACCGAGAATATAGAGGAGGAGATCTACTTTGGGAAGTATTTGACCCGCAACTGCAAGGCCATCTGATATCGCCTATATATGTTGCAAGTAATCAATGATGGAAGCTTCTCCTTTTCTAGCAGTTTGAATTTGCAAATGGAACTACATCACTTGAGCCTTTGATTGGGAGGAGAACATTTTCTCCAAGAAGCGCCAGAGACTCCTTGACGAGGTGCACGAAACCCCGACAACCTATGCCAAGATGGTTTCAAAAAGTGTGGAGAGCAGCCAACTAAGGAGATGTTGATATTGTTGCTCCCAGATGAGGTAATCTAGATTGGAAGCACTGATTAAATCTCTATTTTCTTTGGTAGAAGAAACTGTTTCAAGAGGGATTATTGCATCTTTCTTTACAAATTTAAATAATCCATGCCCTTTTAATACAGGCAAAACTTGAGACCCACAGAGTATGTAGTTTCTTTGATCGAGTTTGATTGGCACTAGATGTGCAAACGAAGACATCAACATAGTCGGAACTAGGGGAAGATGTGCTATAGCAAATTCTAGGAGTTTTCCCTTTGAAGGGCTCTGATATCAAGTTGAAATTAGTGAAACAATGAGTAAGGAGAAGAACTTTATAATATATTTTGTATATCTTAGATTATGTAGGTTACAACCTTTATTTATACACAAAGCTATGCTACTAGGTATTTACAAAACTATGCTAAAATTAGAGTATAATCAAGTATTTATGGAGATACAATCAAATATTAATGCTTGGCTGATTTTGTGGAGTTGATGTGATTATCCTAATATGATTGTGATTGAGATTGATCTTGAAGGATTGAATTATTATCTCTAACACTGCTTCCTCTGAGCCTTTATCCTAGTTGTAACCTTTGTCTTTTCTGTGTAAGTTTCTTGCATTTGTCTTGGTTTTCACCATGGTTTCTAAATTTATGCCTCCTCATCCTTCTCGTGGGCCCGAGGCTAGACCATTGTAGACCACATGGTGGCTCCCAATGATGAGGTATAAAAGCCTCTACTTCGAGTCCCTAGTATGAGACCACCTAGTCTAAATGTACGGCGGATGACACATGGGGTCCTTCGAGAGGGATATAAGATCATGAAAAGCTTTGAGATAGTAACAACAAGGCCATATGATAAATTTTGTCTTCCTTCCCTTGGATTTATTTATGTGTTTGTAGGCCAGATAGAGAATGATTTGAGTTTTCCTCTTCCTCCCCTTTTCTAATACATAACCTCTAATTTTGGTGTTTCTTCGAGTCAATTGGCTCTCAACACCTTCCACCACTTTATTGACACGACCATCCTCTTTGACTACTTAGGTCTCTCTCTTTCTCTTGCCATTTTCACTTCCTCTACTATCTCAAGAAAGATGAGAATATCTCCTATTTATCCATCCAACATGATATCGATTCCTATAGGCTTTGCCAACCTTCCACAAAGGATGGAAGAATTTATTTTTCTTTATCCATTCTAACTTACTTTTTTGATTCCTCACTGAGTGGGTCAAGGATTTTCCCCATATACCACCTATCTTAGGAAAGTATAAGGAGAAGTCAACATACAACTAGATTCTTCGAACTCTTCAATGGCAATAAGATGATTTACGTTTCCTACTTGATGATGACTTTCTTTTTCATTTTGGATTGAGCCACTTGAAGCTCACCTCAATTATACCATAGGTAGACTCCAACAATTCGATCCTTTTTTTCTTAGTGTTGGTCTTGACATTTTCACTTCTTTTGCAAAGGAAACCATGTTGAGGTCCCTGATGACCAAGAAGAACAATAGGTCACAAGAGTTCTTAGAGGAGCCTAGTTCAAAGTTTCAGACTCTAGTGGCCTTTTAGACTTCCCATCCTACATCGTTGCTTAGGGCCCTCAGAGGGCATGAAAGCATGTGAGGGAGTCATTGTTGGTGCTGAGAGGACAATATTGAACCTATATTTTTATATATGACTAAATTTAAAGTTAGTATGTGTGTGTATTGATGGATGTTATCAAGTGTGCAAGTGCCTGGAACTTGACAAGTGGACTAGTCCTGATTGGGAACCAGACATTAGCTAAGTCCTAGGGAAACTAGGCAAATGTAGCCTTGATTGGGAATCAGGCAGAAGCTAAGTCTTGATTGGGAACCATGCAAGTAAATCCTAGTTGGGAACTAGGTGGATCAAGTCTAAATGGAGTTAGTCGGGAGCTGAAGTCTGGACAAACAAGTCCAAATAGAGTTAGCTGGAAACTGAAGCTTTACAATTCACACTAGATGAGTTAGTTGGGAGTTGAATATCTAACTAAGGTAAGTACGAGTAACTTAAAATTCTACATAATGCTCATTATGCGTTACAAATGTAGGGAAACAAAGTTCAATGGTTCCAGGCGATCGAAAGAGAGTCCGGATGACTGGATGGAGATAACTCTTGTCTGGCGGAGTTATGATGTTCCAGGTGACTAGAGTAACGGTCGAGGTGACCGCAACTTACGAGCGACCGAAAAAGCTTCCAGACGGCTAGTAGAAGACGAGATCTAGCAATCTGGACGAGACGGTCAAGATTAGATTTAACCAAGCTCCATGCGATCAGAGGACTTCTAGTCTATCGAAGATTGCAAATGATGTTATCTATTGAATAAAAATTACAGTCACGTAAGTAGCTTTCAGGTGACCAGGGAGGTTCTAGTAGACCCGAGCTTACCATGTTAGCAACCAAAGGAGTGCTATATAAGGAGACTAGAGGCAGAGCTTTTAGAATATCTTTAAACTTGTTCCTACTCTGCTCATGCTCATTGTGCTCTGTGCTTTTTGTGTTGTGCTACAATGACAACGTGCTGCAACCCTGAGCTCTAACTTTGATTGACAACTCTATAGTATATAATTTTTATTCTTTCTGTTGCCATACAATCTTTGTATTTTGTGCTTAATTTTTTGTTTTTTAAAAGATTTCTCCAATTCCAGAGGCTTTCTAAAAAGGAGAAATAATAAATAAGAATTATTTTTTATTGTTGTGTGTGTCCATTTCTGATCTAGTCTTCCATGATTTGTTTGATTAAATTGCTAACTATGTCTTGCATGCCTTTGTCCGATCAATATCTAACTAAGTTTGCATTCTCATATTGTCTTGCTTGTGAAATTGTTGTTTATAGTTTACTTGATCATATTTGTGCTAGGTTAGTTTCTATTTATTTCCGTTGTGCAACTTTGTCTACTTTAACTTTCATTATTAGCTCATAAAATTTGTAATGCTATTTACCCCCTCTAGCTTTGAGTTTAATCTTACAAATTGGTATTAGAGTGTATTGAGCTGATAGTACAATAGGAAAGGTTGGTTAGGTGCATGTCTAGGTTGGGTAAGGAGTATCCTACCTAGTGCATCTAGTCAAGTGGAACTAGCTGAAGCTAATTAATCTCGTTCTAAACTAGTTAGACCAAGGAATTGTATTAAAGTTAGTTTAGCTTTAGATTTTTAAATTAGCTTTTGTTGGGTTCCATAGTATAATTAAACGATAAAACATAGCAGAAAAGAAACTCACCAGAGATCCATACGAATTCTAATTAATCGTTGTTGTAGAAGATTACCTTTGATGCATGAATCCTTTGTGAATTTGCAGAGTTATGCCGAACTCAACGCGATCAACACGTTCATGCCTCTATGGTATCCACACGAGCACACCGTCATCGCCCGTCTCACGAGCACAATTGAAGTCTCTCACAGCCGCCCGTCTCACGAGCACGTTGTACATCCTCCATTCCATAGTGCTAACTACTATATATAAGTTGAGATCAAACCCTAACTTTTAGGATTGACACCATTTTACACGATCTTATCCGATAAGGTTGTCTCGTGACTTACTCAACTTCCAAGTCTTCTCTAATAAGATCTTGTCTTTTTTTTTATATATATATCCAAAATAAAACATGGATATTAATATCGTGGGCTTTATTAACCTATGATAAAAGGTCTCATATTGTCTCTTCGGGCTCTTTGGTTCGGTTCATTTTGGTTTAGTGTAAACCAAAGTTGGCTTGGTTTAGATTAAACCAAAATTGGTTTAATTTGGAATTGAACCAAACTTGAGGCTATTGGATTGGGCTATTGGATGCGGGTGTGGACTTATTTTCCAAACTCGGATAGAGATCTATATAAAGAGATGGAAGGGATATGTTTTAATAAATCCATAATTTGAAAGAGAATTGTTCTCTCCCAAAATCCCTAGCCTCCTCCCTCTCTCCCTCTCCTTCTCTTGGCCGCCGACCAAAGGGTGCCACCACCCTTGTCGTCGCCACCCATCAAAGAGGAGTCGATGCTCCTCCTTTATTGTTGGCTAACCAAGGATGCCGCCTCAACAGCCACCGATTGAGCACCATACAACAGCAAAGTGTTGTTGTCTTGCGAGCCATTGCCATCCGTGAGCAGTTGCACGGTGCCCATCGCCGTTTGTGAGCCGCCGCACGTCGGCTGCTGTCCATGAGCAGTGAGTAGCCTACCGCGTGACGCCTTCTTCCGCCCTCCTCCGCTAGTTCTCCTCCCTCATTTAGTGTCGTAAGGTTGCGTTTACCATTGGGCATTAAGCGTTTTGGGTTTTCCTCTGAACTTGGTATTGTCGGGTTGCTTACGCCGCCGGATACCAAACTGTTGGAGGAATCTCTCTCGAAGAAGTTGTCGCCATTCGTCACCTAGTACCGAAGAAGAAATTGAGACTTGTGGCTTTGTGAAGCCATCTTAATGATTGCTTGACATAGAAACGAATAGAGACGATGCTTCATAACGTCGCTGGTTGATTCCCTTTCCACTCCACGTCATACGACAGGTATAAGTTAGTTTCGTAATTTTTTATTATACAATTATGTCTTGGTATGTGTGTATCATGTATGCGTGAGATGCATGTAATGTAATAATTAGTATAATTATTATTTATCTTCTGTTGCGCCTTTACGAAACGTGTCCTTGCATGCATCCATTGGGCTCCCTAACACCTACTGCCTCACACAAGTGTCTTACAATACAACAAGAGGACATTTTTGGACAAAATAAGAGATAAAGTCATAATCATTTAGGATATAATCCATATTGGATCCCCACAACTTATATTAATTCTAGCTTAAATTTAGGAGAGGATAGAAATTTTTGGATAAAAAGAAATAAACCTTCAATTTAGGGGTAGCTAACCTTTAGTTTTACTTGGACTAGGATTTAGGTCTTGTTATGTTTAGCTAATTTGACTTATTTTGGCTTGTCTAATGTTGACTTCTTTTGACTATAAAGTTATACTTAACTTCATATGTTGATTCTTAGCTTATTTATTTAGATTCATGATTACATGTTCTGATATTCACTTTGACTTGACTTCATTTCAAAGTGACTTATCTACTTGATTTTACTTAAGCTCATTATTTGCTTAATCTCATCCCTTACATAAGATTTTACGTAAAATTTATATTTTGACTTACATTACTCACTTAACTAAAAGCTTTCTTAATTAATTCATTTACTTAACATTTACATGTATGCTTAGTTATTTTACTTCAACCTATGTTAAGTTAATTATCATAGTAGACTAAGTTATTATGTCTTGTTTGTTATAAGTCTAATGCTTACATGCTTGAGTAATTCTTAGACTTGATTTGACTTGTATGTTGACTTGGAGTATGATTGAGCTTATTTATATCACTTGCAGTCTTACTTATGTTGACTACTCTATTTGCAAGTCCTACTTGGTTACTTAAATGTGTTACTCGCTTACTTGCTTTGCTTACATGTTCACTTTACATGTTTACATGCTCAACTTGACTTATTTAAATTGATAAATTTGAGTTTTTAGTTGCTATGTATGTGGCATCACGTAGTTTAACTTACCTTCAAGCTCTTACTCAATATAAAATATTAAAGTTTACTTAAATTAAGTTTAAATTACTTGAAAATTAGGTGACTTAATTTATCTAACTGCATAAGTTTTATTTAAACTCAAACTTCTTTCTCAGTTTTGATGTATGTAAAAAGGAGAGAGAAAAATTTAGTTTAAAGTTTCTTTACTCTTAGTATAAATTTCCTCAATATTAAAGAGTTTACATTAAGGGGGAGTTTTATATTAAGGGGGAGAGTTTATAATTTTCATTTAAGTACATTAATGTATGATTTCAAATATCTTCATTTCTTTATCATACATATAATATACACCCTCATTTTTAATATTGCTGATTTAGTTAACTTTAAATTAAAATTTCATATGATCAAAAAGAGAGAGATTGTTAGTACTGAGAGCACAACGTTTAACTTATGTTTTGCTGCACAACTAAGTTTAAAGTTAGTATGTGTGTGTACCGATGAATGTTGTCAAGTGTTCATGTGCTTGTAACTTGACAAGTGGGCAAGTCCTGGTTGGGAACCAATTATTAGCTAAATCCTAGTGCAATTAGACAAATGAAGCTCTGATTGAAAATCAAGCAGAAACTAAGCCTTGGTTGGGAACCATGCAAGTAAATCCTAGTTGAGAACTAGGTGGATCAAGTCCAAGTGAAATCAGTTGAGAGATGAAGTTTTGACAAACAAGTCCAAGTGGAGTGGGAACTAATGCTCGGCAACTCACACTAGATGGGTCAGCTGGGAGTTTACTATCTAGCTAAGGTACGAGTAACTTAAAATTCTACATCATGCTCATTGCACATAACAAATTTAGGGAAGCAAAGCTCAATGGTTCAATGCGACTGAAAGGGAGTCCAAGCAATCAGTTAGAGATAACTCTCGATGGACGAATTTGTGAGGTTTCAGGTGATCGAAGAAAAGGTCGGGGTGATCATGTCCTACGGGCGACTGGAGACACTTCTAGGCGACTAGTAGAACACGAGATCCAATGATCCGAGCAAGATAGTCAAGATCAGATTTGACCAAGCTCAAAGCGACTGGAGGGCTTCTAGTCAATCGAAGACCATAGATGGCATTATCTATCGGATAAAATTTACAGCCACATCAATAGCTTCCGGGCGACCGGGGAGGTTCCAGTCGACCGAAGCTCAATCCCTGCTTTTTGTGTTGTGCTACGATGACGAAGCTCTACAACCCTTAGCTCTAACTTCAATCGATAACCTCATAGCATATATTTTTTATTCTTTCTATTGTCGTGCAATCTTTATATTTTGTATTTAATTTTTAATTTTTTTTAAAGGTTTCTTCATCTCAAGAGATTTTTTGGAAAGAAGAAATAATAAATAAGAATCAATTTTTTTTATTGTTATGGGTGTTCATTTATGATCTAGTCTTGCATGCTCTTTTTGATCGAATTGCTAAGTAAGTCTTGCATGCCTTTGTCTGATCAATATCTAACTAACTTTTGCATACTTACATTGTCGTATTTGTGAAATTGTTGTCCATAATTTATTTGATCGAATTTGTGCTAAATTAGTTTCTATTTATTTTCACTATATTATTTTGTTTGTTTTAACTTTCATTAATTAGCTTGTAAAATTCATAAGCTATTCACCCTTTTTTTACATCAAATTTGATCCTATAATCATGATAAAGTATTCTTTAGCTCCTCCCTCAAGCCAATTACCTCCTTTAGTCAACGAGTCTTCTAGACCGAGTCCCATAGCTGACAAGTTCCTCCACTATCGAGAGACCAATGACGTTTGACTCTGAAAATGCACGAGTCACTATAATAGTGTATTTCCTTTCTCATCAAAATCTGTATTGCCTCTCTGTAGGCTATGTGTTGGACACTCTTGCCATCGGTCCGACTCAGTTATAATCTCTTATTATTCTACTTTCTATTGATCTCACAAACCTACTCATGCAAGTTTACTTTTGCAAGCCCCTTGTGAGCCATGAAGAATTGTTGAATAGGTTCTCATGACTCGACACAACTATAACTGATTCCAAGAAGCAAGAATCTGAGTTGCATTCCCAATATGAGCACTGGGAGAAGGAAGCCAAATCCTCCTAGAATGAGGTGGCCTATTTGTCTAAATAACTAGCTCAATCTTGAGTATGGCTAGGCAAAAGAAAGACTGAGTTAGAGAGTGAGAGGATGAACCTAGCCATAGAGAAGTCCAAGCTAGATTCATCAAGCGGTGTTGAGCCGATTCAAGGAAGAAATGGTTAACCTAGACAGAGGCTGAATCATAAGAACTAGTTGCTTAGTTGTCGAGCCGATTCAAGGAAGAAAAGGTTAACCTAGATAGAGGCTGAATCATAAGAACTAGTTGCTTACTATGCTGGGGGAGAAGAGAGGTGAAAGAAACTGGCGATGTACCTCTTGGTATCTCCTAAGATGATTGATATGTTAACTATTCGTGCCCTCGCCTTCTTCCACCAAAGAAAATATTATTTTACCTTAAATTAAAATGTGTGTGATGCACTCAAATATGATATAATCATCCCTGGGTCCCAAAAATTGGTTTGATTCTCAAAGAACTAAACTTAGACTAAACTGAATCAATTTCAAAATAGGAAACAAATAAGACTAAGGTCCAAACAACTCATATTAGGTTGAGTTCAAAGTGAGCTAAAGTGAACTTCTAAGCAAAAATTCAAAATGAATAGAGCTTTGAGTGAAGATTGAAATTAGACCAAGTCCAGGGTAAGCTGGACAACTTTCTACATGAATCAAATTCAAAGTAGAATGATCTAAACTAAGTTTGGAGTGAGACTAGACTTTTGAGTTATCTAAAATGGAATAAATAGGGAGAGTTAAATAGAGTTCAGCGTAGGCTAGATATAAACTCGAACTAAACTAAATTCATAGTGCTAAATGGAGTGGAATGATCCAAACTTATCATGACCCTGAGATAAGGGATTCAGGAGAGATGCTTATAAATCGACCCTAGAGCCATAGGCTATGGAGGACATGCTCGATCCCAAGACTGGGATATGAGAGATGTGAATGAAGGTCAATCTTAAAGTTGTGGGCTAAGGAGGACATGTTTAATCTGAGACTTTAGGGGGTCTAACTACTCTGAGTGACTTGAGCCAAAGCTATAAAAACCTGGCTACACTCGGAGAAAACTATACTGAGCTCGATCCCAAGATGTGTCCCTAGAGCCGTGGGCTAAGGGGAAGATCTTGATCTCGAGACTAGGGGTCTGGGAGAGGTGATTAAAGGTTGATCCCAAAGTTATAGGCTAAAGGGGACATGTTTAATCTAAGACCAGTAGGGTTTGAGTGCTCTAAGTGATCTAAGTTGAGCTATGAACGAACTGAACTACATTCAAAACAGATGTATTGAGCTCGATCTCGAGATTGAAGGTTAGGGAGAGATGTTTGTAAATCGACCCTAGAGTCCTAAGTTAAGGGAGAAAAGCTCAATCCTAAGATTAGGGGTCTGATATAGGTGAATGAAGGTCAACCCTAAAGTTGTGGGCTGAGATGGAAAAACTCAATCTTTAGTCAGGGGCTGGGAGAGGTAAGTGAATGTCAATGCCAAAGCTATGAGCTAAGAGAGAAGAAATCCGATTAAAAAAATGATTAATTAGGTCGTATAACGTCAGATCTAGGGTGATCGATCCAATCTCACAGAAAATTTTCACCGACCACCAGGGTAAATCGGGAAGCGCTGGAGGCTCATCCAAATGACCAGCATTCTTAGGCTCACTTTTCACTAGAGGAAAGATTTCTTACAGTGCGTCGTAGCTGAGATTCGAACCTTAGATCCCTTGATTATTTATTGACAGGTTTAATCATTGCACCATAACCCATTGAAGATCCGATTCAAGATTGCAGGGGACAAGAAAACTTGATCTACAACTGCAGGAGTCTAGGAGTGATAATTGAAGTCTGACCCTAGAGTTGCATACTAAGGAGGAAAACAACCCTATATGAGATCATGAGGGCTAGCAGAGATAACTAAAAATCAACCCCCAAGTCATGACCAAGGGGAAGAAACTTGATAATGTGGGTGGGGTCTAGGAGAGAATAATAGAGAAGAATCATATGCTTAGATCCCTTAACTTAAGTGAGCCTCTAAGGTTGGGAAGACAATAGCAATAAAGAATAGTCAAATAATTCGATCCCTCAACTTGGCTACATTCACGATGTTGGGGAGAGATTGATAAGAAAGAATAGTGACATAATTTGATTGAGTTGGGTGAATCCATGAGATTGGGATATAAGAATGAGTGAGAATACCTGTATAACTCAACCCTGCAACTAGGACCACCGAATGAAATTTGGAAAATAATAATGAAGAAGAATAACTAAATAACTCGATTCCTCAACTCATTTGTATCTGTGAGATCGAAGAAAAAATAATAATAAAAAATAATTACTAGGACATTTGTACATTAATTAAAGCAATGCAAAAATTAAGATTATCTTAAAATAAATCACAAAAGACATTTGGATGGCATATTTTAAGCTACCCATGAATGGAGATGCACTAAAGCTCGGGCATCCGCTTAGGACCTCTAGCTATAATACAGACATAAATCGAAGGTGTTTCATGACTTTTTTAATTTTCCCCCTTGTGCATCCTCTAAGTAGTATGTTCTAGAGTTGAGCTTCTAGACCAACTTGAGAGAACCCTCCCATTTGGGGTTTAGTTTGCCTACTTATTTCGCAAGTTGTATTCTTCATAAGATCAGATCTTCAACCTAAAAAGAATGAGAGAATATCTTCTTGTTGTAAGATCAACAAACACAACTTTGGTACGATTTCATCCTAATGGTGGGCCATCTCTTTTTCTCAATCAGATCCAAATTGAAGGCTCAATGCTTTGAGTTGGACTCATTATAGGCCTAGATCCTTTTTGTCTCCTTAGACAAAAAGGATGATTTCAATCCTATAGACCAAGTTGAAGGAAGTTTCTTTAGTTAAGCTTAGTCAAAATGCCTTACAGAATACCCCAATTGATGGTGACATCAACTTGGTCATTATTTAATGGGTAAGTCACTAAAGTGAAAATCCACTAGATTTTGAATTCCTGGTGATAAAAGGTGAAGTGCTCATCTCTAGTGTCCCCATCAATCCATCCTAAGATTAATATGGAGGAGGTAAATCATAAATGACTATTAGCTCGAACACTGACTAATACATGAGAGAGAACAAGAGTCTGACTAGTAGCCAGAAATTAATCCCAGAATTCATGGTGACATCGTCCCATATATTAACCAACTATTCATCCTAAGGGGACAAATTTTGAATTCCTAATAGTAGGCATGAATTCTCCTCCCTTAGATTTTTCTACCATTAGCTGTGATAAAAGGCGAAGTGCTCGTCTCTTGTGTCCCCATCAATCCGTCCTAAGATTAATATGGAGGAGGTAAATCATGGGTGACTATTAGCTTGAACAATGAGTAATGCATGAGAGAGGACAGGAGTCTGTCTACTAGCCAAAAATTAATCCCAGAATTCATGGTGACAACGTTCCATATACTAAACAACTGTTCATCCCTAGGGGACAAAATTTGAAATGCTAACAATAGGCATGAATTCTGCTCCCTTAGAATTTTCTACCATTATCTGAGATCAATCTTCTAGTGAGTTCAAACCTACAATTGAGGTTCTTCCAGATAAACTTCATCATAGCATCCTTAGTAATTTTAGCCAAGGGTTCGACCTCTATTCACTTAAAGAAATAGTCTATAACCACAATGAGGAACCTCTTTTGAGAGGAACTTAGAGAAAAAAGCACAAAGACGTCATGGTGACAACATTCCATATACTAATCAATTGTTCATCCCGAGGGGACAAATTTTGAATTCCTAACAGTAGGCATGAATTCTCCTCCCTCATAATTTTCTACTATTATCTGAGATCAATCTTCTAGTGAGTTCAAACCTACAAACGAGGTTCTTCCAGATAAACTTCATCATAGCATCCTTAGTAATTTAAGCCAAGGGTTCAACCTCTATTCACTTAAAAAAATAGTCTATAACCACTATGAGGAACCTCTTTTGAGTGGAACTTAGAGGGAAAAGCACAAAGACATCATGGTTACAACGTTCCATATACTAACCAACTTTTTATCTTGAGGGGACATTTTTTGAATTCCTAATAGTAGGCATGAATTCTCCTCCCTTAGAATTTTCTATTATTATCTGAGATCAATCTTCTAGTGAGTTCAAACCTACAAACGAGGTTATTCTGGATAAACTTCATCCTAGCATCCTTAGTAATTTTAGCCAAGGGTTCAACCTCTATTCACTTAAAGAAATAGTCTATAACCACTATGAGGAACCTCTTTTGAGAGGAACTTAGAGGAAAAAGCACAAAGACGTCAGTCCCCCATTCATTAAAATGGTTCATTATCATGACTACCTTCATCAACTTGGTGAGCTGTCATAGCAATTGGTTATGCTTTTGGCAGCTTTAAGAATCACTCACTATTTGAATAACATCCTTTTTAATGGTAGGCCAGTAGTACCTACTAGTAGAGTTTTTCAAGTGAGTGTTCTATCTCCAAGGTGACTACTACAATAACCTTCATGTATCTCACGTAGCACATAGGTGACCTCTTTTGACCCTAAGCACTTGAGAAAAGGCTGAAAGAAAGATGTCTTATAAAGAACTCTATTGATGAGGACTAACCTAAGTGCCCTCCTCTTGGTGGTTTAGAGCTTAAAGTTGTTAGAACCGGTATGAGTTAGAGGAAGAGGGGAACGAATAGTTTTCTTCTTTGAGCTTGAATGACAACGAAAATCTCGAAGCGAAGACTCCATAATGCTTGAATTTTACTTAATATCCACCTCCTTGAGGTGACTAATTCAAGGGTCCACTTCTCACTCCCAAATCCACTAAGAACTCACTCCTTCTCGGAAATGTTCTGGAGGCGGGCTGTTCTTACAAGAACACAACAAGAAAATGATAACAAGATTACACAAGAAATCAAAAATGACTTTGTGACAATGAACCTTGCTTTGCTTGCTCTTTTATTGCTTTGGATTGCCTCTTGGTGGTAGGAAATGTAGCAACACTTGTCTCTCAAACCCCTCAAGAACTGGCATGTTCAATTCTTCGCGAGACCCCTTTTCTAGGGTTCCTTTCAGACTAGAAAATGCCTCCCAATCGATTGACTTTACCCTTAATCGATTGTCATGTTAGCACAACTGTTCAAAACCTGCAGAACGACTCTTTTTTGCCTGTCCAATCAATTGATGATCCATACCAATCGATTCAGAAGTTTCTAATTGATTGAGCCAATCGATCCAAAAGCTTTTGTTCACTTCATAGGAGAAAAACACTCCAATCGATTAGCCTAATTGATTGACCACTATTGAATCGATTGGCCCAAACGATTCAGTAACCTTCTGTTTCTTTGCTATTTTGAGTTACTCTAATCAATTCCCCAAGCTCCTATTAGCGAGAATCTTCTTCCAATCGATTAGAAGGTGATTCCGAGCCATTGGGTCAATTGATTGAACCATATTGGTTGCCCAACTCTAAAACTCAAATTTTAGGTTTAGGGTTTACCAATCGATTGACACTTCTTAAATTTAGCCTTTTAGGTCTGAATTCGGATCTTGCCTGGTATTTGGTTGACCTCAACCTGCTAGAAATTTCTCTACCCAACATCTAGTCATCCGTGACATGTTGGGATTTTTCGTTACCCAATATCTAGTCAACCTTGACCTATTGGGATTTTCTCACTCATGCAAAGTGTTTGGTCCTCTTTGACTTAGACTTCCCCTTGCTTAACCTCAGTTAGGATTTTCAATCACCAAGTGTCTAGTCCTCCCTAGACCCACTTGGACTTTGCCCTTACTAACCTTCCCGTTGGACTTTGCCTTACCTAATCTCAGTTAGGTCTTTCCCTTGCCTAACCTCAAATAGGACTTTCCCTTGCCTAGCCCACTTAACACATCCCCTTTCCTAACATCAGTTAGGACTTTCACTTGCCTAACCTCAATTAAGATTTTTTCTTGCCTAACCTCAATTAGGACTTTCCAATGCCTAATCCTGCTAAGACTTCCCCTTGCCTAACCTCAGTTAGGACTTTCACTTGCCTAACCTCCGGTTAGGAATTTTCCAAATCAAGTATCCAATCCTCCCTTGACCTACCTTGATTTCTCTCTCACATATTGTCAAACATCGAAACTCAAGCTCGGGTTGGCTCGAGCTTAGTCAACTTGGTCAACCTTGACCTAAGGATGATTGTACCAATAACTTTCACTTTTTTGATATTTGACAATATGTTTAAGTTAGGCGAACTCATAATCCCAACTTTCTTCTTCTCATG
>JBBUKS010000008.1:12818151-12871814 GCA_038050645.1 Hedychium gardnerianum | reverse complement strand
CTCCAAAGTATTTTTTTTAATACTGTTATTTGTATAAAAATATTTATTTATAAGAATATTTTCAAAGAGGAGATTCCATGAGAAGCTTCTTAACGAAGGCACGATCTACAAATCCCAAGTAACTGTCTCTTGCTTGATTTTTCAATGATCCCGTCTAAAAACATTGACACGTGATTCATCAATTTTTTAAATAAAAATTATAAGGATTAAGACTCTTCGGACAATAAAAGAGTTCTTCAAAAATAAAATAATAAAAAAATAGTTCAGCGACTATGCTGAGAAAGAAAAGATATATAAAAAAGTTAGAGAAATAATGGAAGGATACTTAAATCAATTGAGGTGAAAAAATAAAAAGAAAACTAAAACTAGTAGATGCAAGAGTATATCTGTGTTTACCTGCGGTTGTAGAGATGACCCTCTTTTATAATACTGAAATTATGGAGACTTTTCGTGTTCCTTTTTCTCATTTCTCGCAGCGTTACTCATATTCAATTAACCTTTTAATTCGCTTATTTAATAACGATATTTTTTGGGTTAACCGAAGGGTAATGCTTACGTTTGGAACGTTCTCTTAAGGGCAATATTTGTCTGTTGTCGGAAAATATGAGAGTCTTTACGACGATCACCTTTTTATGTTTTGGAATCCTTTCATAACCGAAGGAGCTTGATCCGAGGGTTGTAGGAGCCGAAGGTTGCTGTAGCCGGGGGCTATAGAAGTCGGGGGTTGCTAGAGCTGAGAGTTGCAAGAGCCGGAAGTTGCAGGAGCCGGAAGTTGCTGGAGCCAGGGCTACTAAAGTCGGGGGCTATAGAAGCCGGGAGCTACTGGAGTCAGGAGTTACTAGAGTCGGGGGCGGCTGTAGTCGGGGGCTATAGAAGCCGGGACCTGCTGGAGCCGGGGTTATAAAAGTCGAGGGCTATAGAAGCTGGGAGCTGCTGGAGCCGGGCTCTATAGAAGCTGGGAGCTGCTGGAGTCGGGGGCTATAGAATCCGGGGGCTATAGAAGCTGGGAGCTATTGGAGTCGGGGGCTACTAGAGTCAGGGGTTATAGAAATCGGGAGCTACGGGAGTCGAGGGTTGTTATAGCTGAGGGCTATAGAAGTCGAGAGTCTCATGCCATGTGTGTTAACACCTAGCCCCATATATATGTGATATTTCTTGAATAACCTCCGTATCAAGTAATATTATATTATAATAATTATAAATTATTAAAATAAAACTCCTTTTAATTTTTGCCCAACTTTGACGGGATTTTTTTTTTTGAAATTTCACGAAAGAGGCGGGGTATTTACGAAAAAACGATGTCGTTGATTTAATATGAGAAATTTGAGACCTGTCAATTGTATCATCATTTCCGGTTCAGCGTGGACGTGTATAATAATACTAAATGGGCCGACTTCAACAAAAGACTTTGACGAAACTCTTATTGGTCAACACCGGAGATTAGATTTTTTAGCCAAGTCAATGTCACGATGATGCCAGTGCTACTTCTTCTTATTTTTTAATCATAAAATATTAAATTTTTAATTATTCATCATAAATATTTTTTAATTTATTTTAATAATTAATATAAAAAATATAAGATTCATCTCAAATTCGATATTATTTAATTTATTATTATTATTATTATTTTCTTCTTCTTATTATTATCATAATATAAATAAGAGTGTCATTTTATTTTAAAATTTATTTCTTAAAAATATTTTACACGGATACAACATTTTCCAAAATATGCTTTAAAATTTGGAACTCTCAATTTATATTCATAAAATAATTCGTTAAAATGTTAAACGTTTTCTGCTTAATTCCCTCAAACCGAATTTTGTTATTTTTTATTTGTATTGACTCTAATGGGATAAACTTACTGAAAACATTATAACTAAACCATGTAATCATATGTGATTAATAATAATACATAAAAATATCATTTTTTTTAAATTATAAAATAAAAATTGTTCGATTAGATGATTAACTTAAATGAAATAATAAAATATGTTGTAGAAGTTTACTTATTAATTTGCCAGCAAACCATAATTCTATTGAAACAAATAATAATTTGGCACAATATTGTCTATTTCCCAAGTTGTGGTATGACCGACCAATGGCATGCGAGGTAAAAGAATAAAAAGGTGTTTATTCCGACGTGAGGATTGAAGAGGAACAGGAATCCAAACTAGAAAAAAATCTAGAGAAAAAAAAAAGGAATATATATATATATATATTTTAAAAAGATAAAATAGGAAGAAAATTTTGAAAAATAAATACGTAGCCAATTATTAAACAAATAATTCATGAAAAAAAATTAATTTATCTATTCATTATTTTATAATAGATAAACAATGAGATGAGAAGGACAAAAAAATTATTATTTTTCACAAAATAAATGTTAAAAAAATTTCATTCACAAAAATTTCTTCAATTTTTTACTTCCATCCTCCCGAATAAATAGGGAATAAAAGAAAGGTTTAGAGAAGGTTGACCACGGCGTTGATAATTATGGACAACATATGAAATTTAAATAGTAGAATTTAAAACCACAAGTGATTGATTTAAATTTTTTTCTCCTTATGGATTATTGAAAAATATCCAGAAAAGGCTATAGATAAAAGATTAGGCTTGCTAACTGACATCCGGCCATCACTGGAAGGAGCCCTGCATGAAACTATCCTTCTTTTAATTAAAACATGAACTGCGATGATCAAGAACCCTACATGCTTAACTATGGATTTTTTATGACAACACCTATCACCAAAAACATGTCAAGAATTGCATCATCTACAAAATTACTTTACACCAATTTCCACAAAACATATAGAAAAACAAAATTTACCAGTCGCAAGACGAGGGCATAACGTTTACATACACAAGATAGATCGTTAATTAGCCCTTCTCATACTAATTAAAATCTTTGTCGACTTCATATTTTGAACCTATGACACAAAAACTATGGATGATTGAAAAAATAATTTAAATCTTGTTCCAATTTACACACTTCCAAATAAATCCTATCACAATCATCATAATTAATATTTTCATGATTGGAGACCACAAATGGATCTGTAAGGATACTGACACACCACAAACAATGCAGATACAGTAGAATAGTTAATATGAATTCTGTCATCTGCTGTGCTGCAGAATCCGAAAGTTTAATGCATCTGCTTGTGGCAAGGTCCACAAATGTAGTACAAATTCCATCGTTGAATCCATCTTCGAGTTTATTCTGATCCACGACAGCACTGGCATGCCACAGACAGCAGAAACACTAGATGTACTCATCGAGTCAACAGGTTCATAGCTCAACAAAATTTTGACACCACTAGATGTTATTTTACACCTGGCTAAGCCTGCAATAGCTTGCCATGTTGCTCATAGAACATCAGCACCTAAATGTTCATTGCTGCCTACTTTCTGTGCTTCCTTTTTGCTTCAGGTCTTCGCTTTTCTTCTTCCCATTCCCTTTCATGTAGTCTGAAGTTACAAGTCAAAGTAACACTTTCTAGACCAAAAAATGAGGGGAAAAATATATCATAAAGTTAGATTCATTTAAAAAAAATGCATGTGATCTGCACTTGGGGAGGGGGGCGGGGGGAAAGAACTACTCAGAACACTTGGAACAAAATAAAAGGTAGATATATAAGTAGTTGTCAATGAAGAAAAATATTCATCTAAATCGGTCATCTATTTGTCCGACTCATATATGTGCTACCTACAATTTGTGAAAATGATTATTTTCACATATACAAGTAAAAACTGTAAGTCAACTGAAATAACACAAGATTATATCTAAAGAGGATGTTATAAATTGGTGAAGAAATGTAATTGAAAGCATATAAGTAGGCATAAGGATACTGATCAGATTCCCTTCGGTTAATTTTGCCTGCAGCTTCCTTCCCATGTATTCTTGGTGCTTCCTCTATGTATGCAGCACGTTGCTGCCCCATGACAGCCTTTTTGTCTGCCCTTTCTCTACCATCATATAACTGAGGCATTCCTGGAGCAAGTGAGGGAGGTAGCTGACCAGCTTGTGAATACTCTCCACCTGTTTCAGATGACATGTGTTCTCTCTTCAGTTTCCGTCGCTTGGAGCCTGCAATGAGTTCCGTATCATCCTTCATCATGGTTACTTTATCTCTCTCTCTGTCATCCATCTGGTGATCATAACACAAAAACATCATTGATTTTTAGCATATTAATGATCTTGACCAAAATCGACAGTCAACTATCTGGCAAAGGAACTGAAAACCTAACCATCACTATCCATTTGCAAACATGAAACGAATAGAATGATTTAAGGCCTTGTACCCATTAAAAGTTGATGGATGAGAAAGTTGATATGATAATAATTGAGACATGCATTGGACATTAAGAGAGATTAGAGAGGGATTTACTTCAGCTGGAAACTAACTTGAAACATGATGTGAGGAAATTACACATCATTAAAAGTGGAGCTGACCAATCAGTTGCCACACATTGCTTGATGATGAAGATTACAAATGGAGCAGAAACATATTGCCCAATCAAAAATGATTAACAAACTGCGTGGGTGTATTTGTTTTTATGTAGGTTATTGAATGGATAACAGAAAGCAAGACAAGGATGAAGAGCAAACACTAATTAAATAGTAATGTTGCTGATAACCATATATCTTTTCACATTTGGCATATACTATCTTATCAAAGTAAGATGTTTCCAGTTTCCACTCCAGTATAATGTGCTGCCATTACAAATTTGTTGGCATTTTTTGCATATTGGTGCTTAGTTTTCATCCGGATGAGTTTTATCTTCAATTTTCCATAGCTTCTGATAAAATTGTTGCTTTGTTTATTTAGCCAATTATTTCAGAACCATGGCACATTAAGATCCACCTATATATTTATTCATGATCACCTAATAGATAATGAAAGCCAAAGCCTTTTGGACATGCCAATTATGCAAATCCTAAAATAGGATAATATTGATAAATAAAAGAAGTTTGAAAATTTTAATACAGAAAAGGACTTTATATAATGTGGATAATTGTGTAGCCTTTTTAAAATGTAATCTTTTATCATTCTGGACAAGGATAGAAGAAAATTTTACACAGAATTAAGGTCTACCTTGACTGATAGTCCATCCCGTTCATCACGCTTTCTTTCCCGGTAGTCATCCTCTCTTCTACGTTTTGAATCGTCTTGGGAGGTTAAAGTATTCTCTTCTGATCGCCTCCTTTCTTTTTCATCATGTCTAGGAGAAAGTCGCTGGATGTGCCTTGTGTTAGTAGTTCTTCTGTCAGTCTCATCATCTCTTCTACTGCTACCCACCGATTGAGGAACAAAACTGGGAGGTAATGGTGGAGGTGGAGGCAAACTTTGTCCATGAAATCGTTCGTCGAGATGTGTCTTATCTGTGGAGATCTCAGTATGCCTGGGCTTGGTCCGATCATCTTTACTTCTATCCTCTCTAGCTTTCTCAACTGACCTATCAAGATTTCTATCGGTGCTCCTATCTTGCATTTTTTCAATAGAACGCTCTCTTCCATGCCTCTCCAGTGACCTATCTCTTGATTTCTCATGGTCTTTGTCAGTGCGATCCAACTTTTCTCTGTGATCCTTTTCATGCCTTTCATTAGTTTTATCCTTTGATTTATCCAGTGATCTATTAGTACTCTGCTCTTCCAAAGAAGGCTTCTCAGGCTCCAGAAAAGGAGGTTTATCCATTGCTCTTGCATCATGACCTCTTTCTTTATCAGAAACTCGTACATCTGTACTTTCACCATCTTTAGTTTCAGTTTCTCCTTTCTTGCGTTTGTATGTTTTTTCTTGTTCTTCGCCAGGAAATGTTCTCTTCTGTTGTCTAATGGATGCATCAGAAGTTTCCACATTTTCATGCATTTCATTCATTCTAGTAGATGTAACTGATGTTTTTGCAGAAGCAGGCACAGAGATACCATTGGATACTGCAGAAGAAGCAACAATAGTTCCACCCTCCCTATTATCAGCTGGATAAACTTGGGCATCTTTGTCTGCAGATATAGAAGACTGTTGACCGGCATTCCTGGTAACTGGTTTTCCAGATTTGTTGTCTTCTTTGGCAACCTCCTGTTTTATCAGCTTTGGAATAGAAGCTCGTTTTTGCAATACTCTTGTCTGCCAACAAGAATATATCTAGTTCAGAATAAGGTTAACTCCTGTTGCTAGTTTAGAAAATTATTAGGGCAACAAAGCTTGTTCATAAGGTAGATTGCATTCAGCTTTGTTACAAAGAGATCATTCAGTAAATCACAAAAAACAATAGAGTTTAAAAAGAGTTGATCTTTTAAATTGATGTCTTATGATGATAGTGCATCTATAAGTCGGTAACTATGAGCAAATATTGATTCTTGCAGTATCGTTAGCTGATTGATCTATAAATTGATGCCTCTGCGAGGAAAGTGCAGCCATAAGTTGTTAACCTAAGCATGGATTCTTACAGCAAGTTCTCCATTATAGAGACAATCTATTGCTTTTCGTATAATTTCAATCAACACTACATGAAATTATAGTGTCTTCAGAAGCTGCCAATTATTAGAGATTCCACATGGCAAAGGTCATAAAAATTTCAAAATTCAAGAACAATTTCAATATGATGCAAGAGAAGATTTGGTATCTTCTGCCAATATTAATTGTAAAAATATTAAAAAGAAGCTTAGGATCTGGTACAATAACACATTTAAGACACAATACAACAAAATTGCATAAAATGCAAGACAGTGTGAAGTTCAAAGTAACCTTACAAGCATCAACCCAATATCTTTAATTATTCTGTCACAAAAATAAAAATATACCTTAGCCTAAAGCTATTCATCATATCTTAACCATAAAAAACTCATTTTTTGTTATGCTCTTGTTCACCCATGCAACTTATTCTGACCATTATCTGTCAATACTCTTATGTGATGAGAAGAAATATCCTCAGCAGTCTGTACTATGAGAACTATAGATGATAGGTATGAGAATCTTAAATATCAAAATGGAAGACAGTTTCTTATTAATAAAGACCTTGATTAGTCAACCTAAACAATTCCCAAAAAATTGTTAATAGGTTATTTGACTTTAAAAGTAAGAGTGATGTACACCAAACCTAGATCAATTGTTAACGTATATCCTTCAAAATGCCTGGTACACAACTTGCTTGTTGACCGACAACTATACCTGTATAAGAACTCTACCAGCTTTTAGTTTAGAAACTAGATTATAATACTGGTATGGACCATCAGCAAAAATAAACCTACAATTTAAAAATATGAAAACAAAAATATAATTGATTAAATGAACCGCATAAAGTTGAAGAAACTAGGAGAAAACCCAGATGCATTCGAACTACCCACATAGGAAGCACATGGAGGACAACTCTATATGGTATTTAAGTTGATTGGCTAATTCATTATCCTAGAAGCTCGAACATTGAAAAAAAAGGACCAACCTATAGTTTATATTTCTATCCCTTCCACTTCATGTGTGGATGGGTATTTTGATGGCTCAAATCTAGCACATGAATAATGAGAGTATTTTTGACACAAGTAGGATATCAACTTAAGACATTCTCCTTTGGTACCATGTTAAGTTGATTGGCCAGATATTTATCCTACAAGTTTGATTTGTCAGGAAAGGGACCAACATATGTATTTATATTTCTTTTATATCATAACAGATAAAAATTGTGTCATAGATGTGAAATTTGCATGAATCAAACTCTAACAAAGTCCATCCTCTGTTATACAAAGTTGTATGGGTAGACAAAATCAGTCTCGGATCCAGTTTTGTGCCAGTTGACGTGGGCAAAATGTATCAAACTCACACGCTGCAGCATACAAAATAAAGCGTTTTAACTGTGATGTGCAATAACAACCTTTGTATCATTTGTATTGAGTGATATACATTTCCGGCAATGTCAAGCAATACAAACTCCGACAATATCTAAGAAGAGTAACCGAGCTACTACGGACTGTTCCTTTTTTATTTTATATCTTCCTTAGCCTTCGTTCTCTCAACCTCTCATTATTGCTGTCAGATTGCTTAGCCATGCCATCACATGGCAATGCCCTAGGCAATCCAGTCTCAGTTCAATTAAAAATAATTTAACGTAAAACCAGATTGAACACAATTCAATCCTAAAATCAAACTCTAATCAATAAAATTATAATTTCACCAGTAGAGGTTAACATAAACTTGTTGAAACCAATTCAAGTCTTGAACTCAAGGAATTGAATATGTTTTTTTAGCTCAATTAAAGATTGGTTATAGAATAATAATATAAAATATAAAAGTTATTATGCACAAGTAGCGTTGAATTATAATTAACTTTTTGCAAGTTGTTCTATGTAATATTCACACAACTAATTACACTTTTTAGGTAAATAGATTAAGTAGGAGTAGATCAAAGACATCAACACAGTTCAACTCGTGCTAAACTATATTGTGTGTTGATACAAGTACCAAATTACCCATCCTCATCAGTTCGTTTGGAGATCTCAAATTTTAAATGTTGGACAACACCTCTTTATCAATCACTGAGAGATGTTTGATGTCCTCAAATGGGAGCAGAGTTACAAATATGGTGGATGTTCTTCCATATGTTATCTACACTATTCTTGATTGACCTTTGTTATTTGGCCTCTTCATCATTACGATGGAAAGAATACATATTCTTTTAAACAAAATAAATAACCATTAAGCTTAATCCTACTAAACGTAGCCAAGCAAATAATAAAAGTAAAGCCACAAACAGCAAAAGTAAGCCACTCTATCTCCTCATACAGACTCAAGTTGAAAAGGAAAAGAAAGATCCAAGAACAACGCAAATTTTATTACCCAAGATACAGCAATCAGGGCCTTCACTTCATTTAGTCACACTTTCATTTGATCAAAGAACTTTTAAATGAGTCCTAAAATTTAACTCTATAAAAAACACTTGTTAAATTGCCTCAGAATCCACTTTGAGAAAGAAATGAGAGACCCAAAATTGATGCCGACCATAGTATCATAAGAGATAATAGGCAAAGCATAACCCACTTATACTAAAATCAAAGAACCTTGAATGAGCTTATTGTTAAGTCAAGAAGAGTCGCCTAATAACATGCCTATTTTAAGGAACATCCAATATGCCACTAACCATAGCCCGAACTCACAGTTGTTGAATTCTCCAAACTATTTTATGAATCTAAAAGAACAAATTAAACTAAATAAACAAGATGAAGAACATTAGGTATCATATTAAATTTGTTAATTGTCTACTAGTACATGTCCAATTTTAGTTATTCATGAGTATCAAGTTTGTAATCAATTGATTCAATTCTGTTTCTTCTACCAAACAGAGTTCTAATGAGTGTATATAAGAGACACATTGCAAAGTTATGAGAACAATCATACTGAGAATGATTAATAAAATATTTGTTGGCATAATGAATATGATATACATTGCTCCTACATAAGTGCATGCTTAAATTCTTTTCCAAGACCCTCATGTTTGCTCTACAAACTCACCCTACAAGAAAGGTTAATCTTGATGCTTTTGCTTTAACTTTTCCCCCATCTTAATAATATTTCATTCTTTAACGTAGTAAAATTGCTAATTGTAAGGCACTCAATGTTCCATCTTTGTCTGCCAATTTTTCCACAGATGTGCGCCTTTAGTTATCATACAAGAACTCATCTTTAGCACAGTTATTCAAGACATAGAGGGGATAGTTGGGATGCACAGTGTTTTTTCCTAGTGTTGACTTACAATTTTCCTTATTGGAGGAAATGACTATGATGTAGACAACAACTCTTTAGGAGGCAGTCATTGGTGGAGAATGATGCATATAAAATACCCATTTAAAATAAATTGGGAAAAAGGAAATCAATTGATGCTTTAATTTCTATATTTTATTTATTTATATTTTCAATATTTCAATCAAACCTAATATAATTTTATGTTGAGGAATTTATTGTACGGAAGTCATATAAAACTAATTTGTTGTACCTAAGTAAATTTTAGACTGGGTCGTAAGGCCTATAAAATGGCATCTCCTCATTGTTATATAAAGTTAATTTGCTCATTATTTGTGTTGAAAGCATGTTGCAGTTAAATAAATGGCACTTAAATGATGGTCACCTTTGAACACTTGCTGAAGACATGAAATGGTGTGATGTTCCAACATTGTCCCATGGTTCAGTATAGGCTCAAAATAATATCAAGCAAGAAGGTACGATAGCACGAGATTTAAACTGTAAACTAAAATATGTCTTCTTTCATTTAGTGAAAAGTATGTTGAAGAATTTAACACCATGATACCAGACCCGAATATATCCAGAAAATTATACATAATAGATTCTCGAAACTGATATCTACACAGGCATGAGCAATAAAGTCAAGGCTCAAGATAATAATAATAATAAAAAAGTGCGCAACTTAAGATGAATAGTTGGAACATGATCATTACTTACATCGGATTCTGCAGCACCCTTAGTATAAGGCTTGGCACTCACATCATCTGATCTCATGGATTCATCCATGTTTTTCACAAGACCAGAATTCTTACTCATTGTAGCAGATATAGAGAAGTTTGTTTCCTGCCCATTTGCCAGAAGGCCAGTTTTCACTTTCGGTTGTGTAGAATCAGGCTTCAAAACACTTCCGCCATCTGTTCTATCAGTAGATTTCGTGTGTTGGATATGTTCCTTACCCGTGCTCAAAGGGTCTACCATCTGATTTCCTGTAGAAGAATTTGGTCCTCTTAGCATCCTTTGGAGTAATGTTGCAATTGATAAAGACGTTGAAAAATTACCAGGTACTGATTTTGCAGCTGATGCTGTTGATTTCAACTCTACAATGCCCATGCCAAATTCTTCTTCAGAAACCCATAAGCTCTGTGTCAGTAGAAAAATTGATAGATGCATAAAATTTGTTGCAAATTAAAATCAGTCTAAAACAACATCATCCGATTTATTACCAACCTTACGAGCAGCCAATGCTGCAGCAACTCCAGTGGCCAAAACCTTCAAATCCTCTCTTTCATCCCCTTTAATCTTGGTCACCTATAAAGAATAGTCCAACCAAAATGGGAATTGAGAATTCTGAATTCTTTAGATGACGTCTGAAAAAAAGGGTAAAGAAATGATTATTACCCTTTTCTCAAGATTAAGTCCAGACTTTCGGGTAACAGGGAACACATTAGATATTTTGGTTAAAACAATAAGTGCATTTCTTATTTCCATGTATTCACTAGATTCCAAGCACTGTACAAGTAACCGTGTTATTCTTGTGTTCCATTTGAAGTGTACCTTCCCAAAACAAAAAAAAAAAACTCAGTAAAATACAGTAACAAATTTAGCCGAAATAATTAATGAAACTGAGTTTGCTAAAATAATCTCCAATTATATACATGTAAAGTGTGTTCTATTTCCTAAGATCAAGAATGCTAGCCATAAACCGAGAATGAGTATTTTGCATTACCCAGCAGATGGCCATTGCAGAACTTTGCAAATAT
Source organism: Hedychium gardnerianum (assembly GCA_038050645.1). NCBI lineage: Eukaryota > Viridiplantae > Streptophyta > Magnoliopsida > Zingiberales > Zingiberaceae > Hedychium > Hedychium gardnerianum. The sequence goes on along the minus strand of JBBUKS010000008.1, from coordinate 12,860,326 downwards.
CATAGGAGTATCAAGTAAATCTATCGACTAAATAGAGATGGAGGTGTAGCAAACATACAGCAGTGATATATTTCAATCATCTAATTTAGGGCAGATCATTAAAGCCTGGCACTTTCAAAGATGATGCAAACTAGTAGAAAAAATGTCATCGAAAGCCAATACATCCATGGCAGGATTAAAAAATTGGGCAGACATAATATAAAGGAAACAGAAAGGGTTAGAAAAACAGAGGTAGAAATAAGTCGAGGAAGAGGATGCCCTAGCTGAAGAATAATGCAAAACAAGTTAAGATGAGAATACGCAAGAAATATAAAAAAAATATATAATGCAAATAAAACAAGAGATGCTGATTGGTGCATACAACATTTGGGTGAAGATATAACAATATGATAAAAATAAATAAAAATCAATACATGAAAAAAAAAATCAGAAACAACTTCTAGCATAGATTGTTGAATCTATAAACTATGTGTGTGTGTGTCCTGCATCTGAAATTAAGCAAGTTATTTTTTGTTCCTTCTGTTATCGAACATGTTATGAAGATTTACAAGCCACATGTTTAAAATGTCTAGCCAAGGCTAAGCAACAATGCTGCATCTATGAAACTTCTAAACTTCAAACAATCTAGGAATTTAATGCAACATAAAAGTAAAACACGAAAAAGTGCATACTCGAACAAACTGGCTGTAAGTGACACGCTGACTGTTTGGAAATCTGTAATAAACGGCAAATCCAGGCATGTTTCCGCATTCATTTTCATAAATAGACTCATCACTCTGTGAAAGGGGAAAAAAAAAGATCTTATAGCATGAATTTGAAGCAAACTGATGAATCATCTTCCTATAAGACAATTTTGATAAGATAATTTTCCAAAACCAACATAAGAGGACAATGTAGCACATTTGAAACAATTCCCATTTACCTTCCAGTGGTATGCCATTTTTAATGTCTCATACAAAAACCTTCCAAGTCTTCCAGCTTCATATTCAGTGCAGCAGCAGATCATAGGTTGCAGGGTTTTACAGATAAGAACATCTATATGGTTAACTGTGTTAAAATAAGGTGTTCCAAGAGAATGCAAGGTAAACACAAAATTAGCACAATATACAGCATCTTGCATGCTGAAGGTGCAACGAGGGAAAATGCATCGCTGAAGAAACTCCATGTTGATCTTTAAAGTGTCAGGGCAGGAACTTAGCCACTTATCCTTTTCACGAGCAAGCCGTTGGCGCACAGATGAGACATGCTGCTCATGCTTTTGAAATTCACTAGTCAATCTATCTAAAACCTCTTGAATCTTTTCCTTGTCCTTTTTACGTTTTGTGATTGCAATACTTGAGTTGTCAGAAATCTCTTCCAAGGCTTTCATGGCAGAATGTTGTTTGGCAATCTCTGCCTCATATCTGTTTCTGGGAACATGAAGATCATAAAGAGTTAACCCCCAAAATGTGGCATACAGATCTGCAGAAAGGCTATTCCAAGCTTTTGAGGGAAGCATTGACTGGACTGTAGCAAGAAGATCTGACCACCTGAAAAATTATAAGTAGAACATGAATATATTAAATATTAAGAAGCATGATGCAATTTCAATGTAAAATCCGAAAGTTATTGAGCTCAGAAATGAATATTGGACAGGCCACATACAGCTAAACTTTGTGAGAGAGATATTGGATCAAAGCTAAGAATCAGAGCTTAAATCCAACAGATCTTACATTATAGGTCTCCATGGTGAACCAAGATCCAATACATCATTTGATGAATTTGAAGGCTCTATTTCATTTTCTTCAGTTTCATCGTTTGAGTGGTCAATGGTGTCAAGGGGCCAGCAAGAATCAGATCCATGAATTCTTTTAAAGAGTCTCATCACAGGTCGGTATACCAGAAAAGCAACCTGTGTCGAACGAGAATTTAGATTCTAAATCTACATATGACAAAACAAAAATCATATTCTACCATACAGCTCAGTTTTATCTAGGTACTATAAGAAGCAACAATTCATATGTAAGCTCAAAAGCAGAAAATTCTTATGCTATTTCCAATAAAGGTCCATTCAATGCAATCTGAAGATAAGCTTTCATGTTTTCCAAAACCCACACAAGTTTCATGACTACAATTTGATAGCTAAACTATTTAAACAATTTCAACTTCATCCAATTGTCCACATGAGATCTTCGATCCTAATAATTATTGATTCCTGCTATTTGATTTTAACTATTCTTACTAACAAAAAATATAATTTTTATTCGAAAATGATTTTTCTTTGAATGAAGAAAGTATTTCAAGTTAAAAAAAACACATTGTTCCTAATGGAAAATATCTTATTTTTTGAAGGAAAAAAAGTTTTAACAAATAAAGAGTTTATAAGATTGGTTTATAAATTGAAATAGAACATATATTATTAAGAATAGGATAATATTAAAATAGCTTAAACAGTTTAGTTATGAATTGGAAGCAAGTGAAATTTTTAGATAGATATTTTTTAAAAAATTGAAAGTTTGAGACACTTATATTAATTAACCAAAAGAGAGAATAAAAAGGAAAAAGAATATCACCTCTGGGTCCAGATGGTACTTTTGCACAAGTTCATCTAAAGATGGAATTAATTGAGCATAAGCTGCAGGAGCCAATGCGTTGCATAGAAAATCTACATATAGCATGAGGGTGCCGTGACACCTATCAAACTGTTCACTAACCATTTTGATGTATGACGCATCAGCATTCATGACAACCCTATACACAAAGCAACGAACTCAGCATTGGAGTTATAATTACATTATAAATCAGAATTCAAAATGAACTAGTAAAATTATCATGCAACTACTAACATAATGGATACACAAACAGAATAAGTTGAAACAGTTTTGAATAAATGGTGAAGCAAAACACATTACATGGAGCGGTGGTGAGCAATAAGTACTAGAAGTGGAATAGCCAACTTTGGTTCTTCCTTAGGTAGCAATGCATCCCTCAGCCTGTTGGTGGATTTACTCAGTACCTACAAGAAAAAACAAGACATGATCACATGACCAAAGAATTTGGGAGTTTTATAAAGAACTGCAAAGACTCCAGTAGATTAACTCAGTCCCAACAAGAAAAAACAAGATATGATCATACGATTAAACAACTTGGGAGTTTTATATAGAACTACAAGACACCAGCAGATCAAGCACACAATAAAAGGACAACCAAAAAACACTTGCTAAGGTAGAAAATTGTTACTGTGTCGAAATTTCCTAATGTATATAGGGACTGCCCGAGTTAATATCAGGAAAGGCTCATCCATATCTTGAATCCAAGTGAACAAGCAGAGTCTTGAAATCCAACTTAAATCGCTCTACTTGCCACTGCTTGATTGACCCTTCAACCTTAACAATCTGTCACTAGCTAAACCAAGTGCCTTATCAACTACTCTCGCTAGACCGAGAGATGTTATTGTCAATCAAGAAAGAAATATAGTACCACTTGATCAACATTAACCTCAAAATCACCATTCCATATATTAATTATCTAATATACTTAGTAACTTTACATCAGTTTAATTTTATTAATTCTGTTTATAATTTGTAATGCACATTGTTAGTAATATGATTTTTGATGAAACATGGTAATTTAACCACATTTGTTATCTCGTATATGAAACTACTTAATTTTCTCTTCATCAATTTGTTTCTTAATGATTCCAATTTCATTTATCCTACCGAACTAACACAACTAATTCATACTTGGATATTCTTTTACCATCAGATCTCCAAATGGATATGGATTCTGACAACTATGTTATGTCAGCAATCTCACTCACACACACACACACACACACACACAAAGACATTTTAAACTAAAAGACACATTGCAAGTTATAAGGTTTGAAGACTTATTGTATCCACAAATTTAACTAACAAGCTGTGAGCCTCCATCTGGTTCCTTGACAAATAGTGATCAAAGTGCAAAAGCAACAACAAAAGAAATAATGACATATACAATTTGTACATTTTCTGTATCTTAGAGCATCAACATTAAATTTGAATCTAGCATGCCAAGGTTCAGATGGCTGTCTTCATCAATGAATCCAACTAGAGTGGAAATAGATACAGAGGCCTAATTCCAAAAGTTTACCTATCTATTGAATACCGTGCAGAAAATCAATTTATGTAATAATAAGAAAACATAAATATTAGCAAAATAAGAGTTACAACAATAAGAAATAACAAGAAATAAAAAATGTTATAATTAGAAGCCAGCCAACCAATTTGAGAACAAAATTTTCTTTTGTAGGGTGCCAATAGTAGAACAAAAATGGAGAGACCAAATACAATAGCATGCAAAAACTTGCAAACTCTCAACGATTAAATCTGAAACAATGTAGATATTAAACAAGAAATTATTGTCCAGGTATAAGAAAATATAGCCAAATCCGTTTCTCTGAGGCTTCATCCAATCGAAACTAATTTGCACAGGCATTGAAGTCACAACAGATACCAGTTTGGCATTGAACATTAGGCAAAAGCTACAGCACAAATGTGTAATGCAAATGTTGAGATGTGTGTATTCAGTTACTAAGACACCAAATTTTTAGTTTTTATTTATGATAAAATGAGAGAACGCAAGTTAGCATCATATGAACATGTCCAAACATGACTAGAAGAATTTGTAGTTAGATATAAGTCAAACCAATTGGAGTAAATGGGAGGTAAAGGCCAAATAAAACTACTAAATTTTAACTAAAAGAGATTTAGACATTCATAGTCACCTTGAATATTTGAAAAAAGTGTTTGCAGGCGTTATCTCTCTCACTATCTAGAATATACAGGTAAACAGATAATTGCTAGAGCAGAAAGTACACGATTAAATTGAGCTAGAGTGAGCAGAGAGAGTGAGAGGACAGGAGAGATGAGTTTTTATTTTGGACATGCACTGTCCTTCCTCTTTCTATAGTGATAAGTAATAGAAATGCATGTGATAAATGTGGGCAAACATATACAAGTATACTAAAAAAAACAAATCATCACAAATGTTGAAAGATTATCTGATTAATAGTCTCACATGATGACTTATAGCGGCCGAATGTGAATTTACCTTATTATTTTTAGTCATTCCAAACAGAGTAGCATGATACCGCAAAGTCTCACTTCCAGACATAGCATCAAGTTGTTCTTCAGTCATATTTTCAGTGTATTGCATATTTGCCATTTGCTGAATAAGTTCCTGCACTCGGACGAAAATGTGTAGGTTCAAAATTCTTAGCAAGACCACAAACAAAAGATAAAGCCTTTGAAGCCTTTACGGTACCTGTAAAAGAACAAGCTCAATACCAGTGCCCTTCTTCAACTGATTAACAAGATATTGAAAAAGACCTCTCAACTCCATGGAAGGATACTTCTTACAACTGAAAATAAGCAAATAAGTGATATTTGTGATAGTACCAAAAAAGCGGATTTTGCAGGCCGAATTTAACAAATCACAGTTTAACAAATAAACACATTCAGATCATAATAAATTATCATGAGCAAACATTGTGGAGGTTAAAAGCATTTATTTGAAGAAATATATACATACAGATGACCCCAGAAGGATGCAAGAGATTGAAGCCAATCTGACAGATTAAGGCCATCATCTTTGAGCTTAGATCGCCCTCCATATACTAGACGCTCAATCACCACATATTCCAGCATGTCATACTCCAACTGTCATGGAAAATGGAAATATACACATGAAAAAAACTTGAAACTGCAAATAATTGATAAATATATAAGACATGGCAAAACAAAATTCAATAGATCAACCAACAGATAAATTGCTCAGTGCAAGAACTCTGTAAAAGAACACAATCTACACATGACAATAAAAAAATAGTTTTAGCATAACAAATTTACCTCAAGAAGAAACATACACATGAACCTGGTGGTGTCCCTTAAAATGCATGGAAGAAAAAGTACTGAAGAAATGAGCAGAAATAACTTTAAAAAATAAAACTACGTTTCCAATTCCTCCAAACAATGAAAAAGAAGAAAAATAAATAGACAAGACTTATCCTATGATTGGCCAAATGAACATTCTGAAGGTAGGATACTCGCTGTATCATGAAGTTTTGATAACACAATAATATTTGGTACTTAACATGTAAATATGGACTAGGGCATTGAGGCAGATGACAAGAGACACTCAGGTGTCAGTTTATTCAAACAAAATCAAGGTTTTGGTGCTACAAACATGTAAAGGTAATTGACAGTTGTCTAAATGGAAAGTGCAACATACCATATCATTTTGAGAAATAATACATGGAAGAATCCTGCAATATGAATCACCCAACGAGAGCTTTACTCTTTGAATGAAAGAAAATGTTATTAGTATGTTATGGATGAACTTCTTCTCAACTGACCACCTAAGCTCCTCCTAGAGGAGAAAGACTACTGCCATTGCAGCTTCCCTTTTGTCATGTTACAGCACCACCATCCCTCTAGTGTCAGACCCCTCCTTTCTCACCTCTCATCCGACTAACCCTCTTGATGTCTCTTCCCTTATTCTTTTGTATTGTCTTGAACATAACCACTAAATTTTCCTACAACATCCATTTCCCCTTACTAGTTTGTTGATTAGGTCATCTATTTTCTGAGTCAGAAAAACATTTTTATCTTTAGACTATGATTTTGTTTTCATCTGTGAGCACGTAAACCATTATTGTTAGGTTTGCTTTTGTTTTTCATTGCAAGGCTTTTGAATTAGGCATGTACCATTCAAAATCTCGAGCCATGCCAAAATTTTGGATTTTACCTAGAACCATATTGTTGTTATTTCGACTTATGGTGCCAGTGGAGATGAAAAAGAAGAATAAAAATAGAACACATCCATATTATTATCTCCTATAGAGAATCGTACAATTTTAGCATTGTGTTGCATGAACATAAGCTAAAAAAAATAACAAGCATCACTTTATCTTCACGTTGTTTGTAACATGTTAAAGGGTGTTGAATGTTAGTATGACACTATACTTATCGACAAATTAAGCTAACAACACAGGATAAATTATAGTAGTTTCAAGTTTTTATAATTTATCGGAACGATACATTTCGACTATGCTTCACAACACGGCACAAGATTTCAAACAATGCATCATGTTTCTTTTACTTTTTGAGTCAAAATAAAAATACATCAACTTTTCCTCTAGCTCACTCCAATATGATGTTGTGTTGGATGGAAATAGGAGAGATAAGAAATCAAATCATTGATTTATCCTGTTTGTATAAAAGAAGAAATTAATTTAATTCCGACTAATTTCACTTTCTTATTTCAGCCCAAATAAAAAAAAAATTGAAACTAAATGAAGCTTAGGCATTTACTACCACAAATAAGCAAGTGATGTTATTTTTTTTCCTTTTGATTCGGTCCAAGTAAACAACAGACATGGGACAGAGTTACATAAGTGGGTAAAATTAGTTCTTACCTTTCTTTTCTTTCCATTCCATTTCCCTTCACTTGAACTACTTCATTTCCCCCCCTACTTCCACTCCAAGTAAAAAAAGAAGCAACTTTAAGGTTCATATTTAATTTTTACTATGGAAATTTTTGTTACAATCATACATATGTATTCTATTAAGTCAGTTGTATCTTATTCTTTGTTACTCTCATGTCAATATTCATCAAATAGTTTATTGACTTGTTCTCATATATCCTGTCAAAATTGATGATCAATGTAGAATAACCATCTCCTTGATGATTCTTATACTATAATGATTCCTGTAAATATTTCTTTGTAATACCAAAAATACTTCAAATAATATATTAAATTTTATCAACTTACAAAATACATACCTAAACATATAAATATAAGGTATATTTAAATATGATCCGTGTTGGTTCTGTTTGGTCTTATCAGCTTACCATCGTCCCAAATTATACCAATATTTTATATTTAATAAAATAAATGAAAAAAAAATTAAACTGACAAATTAAAATTTTCTCCACTTTGGGTTTCATTTTAGTTATGGATGCCCATGCTTACTTGATGAATAACAGCAGTGGCTGTTATAAAAGTTATAATCACGAAATTAATACTAGAAATCAATACCAATTATTATTTACCAGACCAATTAAGAAAAGCAAAACTAGACCATGGTTGGCAAACTCAGACCGATTTCAATACGGATAGGAGTGGGCATCTATAAACCAAACCCAACAAACCAAATTGAACCAAACCTAAAAATTCAATCAATTGGTTTATTGATTTAGTTTCAGGTTGGATACTAGGAACAATTTTCAGTTTTGATTTGGTTTCAGTTTGAACTTGTTCATGCTGTTAAAACCAATCCATTAAGGTTTTTTCAATATATATATATATATATATGGAAAAAATGCAATGTTAACTATTATGATTTCTTATTATTATCTTCCCTAATCTATGTTAACCTTAAATTATGATTTTATTACTAATTTCAATAGAAGTATTATTTGGAAACTAGTTTTTAATTGACTTTTTATTAATTTAAATTTATTTTTATTTAACAGTTTAAAACCAAATCAAATTGAACATTTCAGTGTGGTTTCAAACCTAACCTCAAACCAAACCAAAATAGTTTCAGTTTGGTCTTGGTTTGGGTTTTCCAAGCTGAAATTTTTATATGTGGTTTTAGTTTTCCTCACTAAACTAAAAGAATCGTGCCCTCCCCTAGATACCCATCAGCTAAGTTGGATCGAAATCAGCAGAGAATAATTCGATTTCAGTCAAGAAGTCAAGCAATGCTATCAATCCTTCAGAGGTACTAATTAATATATAAAAAGCAACCAAGAATATAATTGATTTGGCCAGAAATCAGATAGTTTAGATGAGAATTTAAGGAAACGGTATTTTTCACAAAATCAGGTGACATCACTCCACCATCCTTCCGTCACAGGCAATGGGAAAAAAAAACAGAAAAATGAACCCAACTAGAGTTGGGACACCTCATAGCTGTGAGTTTACAGGAGAGGCACAGGCCTTGGCTGGTAAGGGAAAAGAAATAGTGCCTTGAAGTTGTGTGGCTGCTAAATCCAGAAGGAGAAGAGGAATGAAGTGTCCTTGCAGTGACACGTGTTCATTAGTTATCATCTAGTATTTAAATGTTATATATAATTTTAGTTATGTTAAATTAATTGCTAGTTTATGTACTATTAATTGTTAATTCATTTTTAACAACCATTCATGAAATGTTAATAATTGTCAGATGTCATTCATTATGTTTATGTTTGTTAATTTAATCTGAATTTTCAATATGTAAATGTTTTAGTTAAAATATTATTTGATATTTTTTTTAATAATTATAAAACAATATAACTAATTTATTAAATATACTAATTAAAGGATGCGCTTAAACTAATTACTAAAAATATTTTTTGTGTAACATATGAATAATTAGATTAGGTGTAGGCAAAAGGTGATAGTGGAGGCGGATGGATTTAAGGTGGATGGAAACATTAGAAGAAGGATGCTGTGAGCATGTGAAAGTGAAAAAATTGGTTGTTTGGGGGAAAACAAATTAATAATTAAAATCATTAATTACAAATTAATTAATAATTCGTACTGTTAGATTAATTAATATAATAAATAAGCAATTAAATAATATTGAATATATAATTAACATTATTCATTAAATTGTTAATGAACACTGTCAAATAATATGTAAAAACTAATATATAACTACAGATTTAATTATGCAATATATTTGATATGCAATTACAGGTTTCTATAGCATTTATTTATATCTAGATTAAAAATGAATATTTTGATGCTAATGATTATATTATTTGTTATAATATTGATCGAGTTATCAATTTTCAATAACAGTGAGTATATAATAGTATATATGATTATTTATTGGCTAATAGTGAGTATATCAAATTATACGATATTCGGATATTTACAGAGTAGAGAAAAAATTTCTTTTATAATAATAATATTACTCAAATATAGCATGCATCTTTAGGTTTTTAAATATCTTTTATATCTTATTTATTAAACAAACTTATTTATTTTACATATTTTGAATTTTTTATACCGATTCAATCCCACCAATCAGATGCCACTGATACTTAGGTTTTTGCAATTTCTGATACCAATACTAACCACCCATGAATCAAATTAACAACTCTAATAGACCAGAAAATTCACCTAGAACAATTCACTATGGTTCAAGGTATTCACATGTTAAAGCGTTTGAAAATTGATTCAGATATATGACTGTATACTCAAGGCCAAAAAAGAAAGATAAAGGAGGAAATAGAGGGAAGTTGAAGGAAGTGCGTCCTCCATTGTCCACTCTCTTCATAATTATCTTATTCTTGTAGTAGGTGACACTAACAGGCGGTGTTGTTTTGTTCATAGAGTACAAGTACAATGATGAAGCAATGATCCATATCTAGATCCACCATATAACAAACCTCAAAAGCACATAAGTTTGAATTGAGATTCTGTAGCAAATCTCCCCAGCAACATGGTCATATAAGTACAATGTGATAAGAGATAGTTATCGAGGCAGAAAACTATAGTCAGCATGATAAGCTAAAAGTGAATGTTAATATAAACTTGGCATTTACAAATGTATGTTGGTTGCTACAAGAGAACCAATACAACCATTTACCAGAAGCACAATACGCATAAAAGATCAAATAAAAATGGTACCTGTGTTAAGTACTTGAATGCATCCACAACAGGTGTTATCATATCCTTATATGCTTCAATCTGCAATTTATGGTATTTCCATAGTTCTTTATCTCCAATAGGGATGGAGGCATGATATATCCAAAAATAATAATAGGATAGTCAGTCTTGGAAAAGTGAACCTGCTGAACTATTGTGCGGAGAACAGTCATCGGATTAGAATGAGCAAGCTTGGCTACCATGCGACTCAGTTGTTTCAAATTTTCCTTTGCAAGCCTTTTCAAAATTCTCCTTGTGTCCAACTAATTTCTCAAATACTGGAACTAAGTTCTGTGCATACAAAATATACATAGATGATATGAAAGCAATTAAAAGATATGGACCTTTGCAAGCTGCCTTGCTGCCAGAAGAATTGGATTTTGTTCATCCTCCTTCTCCCATTCACCATATAGACGATAACGAGCCTACAATGCAAAATTGACAGGATAGGACCGATAATGACTCATTACAAAGAATAACAATACCAAGCAAACCTCATAAGGAAGCATAGAGAGAATGTTCCATATCTCCTGGCCAACTGCAGGATTTGCAGGTACCATTTGCAGCGAGGGAAGTAAACATGTTCCTAAAGCTTCCTCAACTCTATGTCTAGCTTCTTTAGCTCGAAAACGAGGATCTCGGTTCTTTGCATCATTCAAATCAGCACAAGAGACAGTACTGGAAAGATCTTGTGCAGATACATAATATGCCCTTAATAATATGCACACCTGCACATGCAAAATCACCAAATATGCAACCAGAATAAGGAGAGTATTCATATTTACAGGGCATAAGTTACATATTGGTATAGGTAGACATAGTATCTTCATTATATTCAACATTGGAAGCTAGCCTGTAATTTTAGTCTATGGCTTAAATATTGTACCAGAGATGCACCATGCAATCCTATGGTATTGACCAAATCATGCATAGGAGTCGGGAAAGAAAACATAAGAAAGACATCATGTGGTTAACATATGTACAAAAAAAATGCCCTTGGATAAAGAAACAGTTTTAAAAAGCATTGTCACCATGATTAAGCAATAAAACAACTTTTCACCTTCTGAAGCAGAATTGTATCACGGTAGAGGTATGGTCCCACAGCAGCAATCATTTGAAAAAAATCCTGGGAAAGATCATCATAAATATTCAGCTTGGAAGCGGCAACTGTTGCATCCAAGGAATCAGAGCAAGGATAACTAAGGCTTCCAAGGCTTCTAAAGCTTGCTTGACTGATTAAATCATAAGCTCTTGACATAGTCTTCTTAATGAGCCTACAGCCAGATAAAAGATAGTTGATATAGAAGATTTATTGAGGCCAGATAAAAGATAGTCCATCTATATGCATATTAGATTAAATGAGATATTTGAGTAAGCCCTTGAACAGTTAAATATTCTCCCATTGGTCCTTGACAGAACCAAGGTGTGTGTGTGTGTCTATGCCTTCATAAAACTGGTGTGAGAGTTGTGTTTATTATCAATGATATCCGGCTCAGGATTTGCTAGGTTAGTAAAACTCTACTAACAGTGTATTAGAGAGAATGCTAGTAACAAGATACACCACCTAGTCAACCTATACAAGCTAATAAGAGTCAAAAAAGGTCTCATTTTTTTTTCATTTATATATGTAATCTAGATCCTTATGCTTTGACATTGGCTGATATGGTCTTGGTTGATTGATATCGCCCTCTTCATCCCAAAACAATTTGTAATAACTCAATGTGGTATACATTATAGTACAAAAGTCAACAAAGGACCAGAATCTATAATGGATCAAGATTTCAACGCTTGGGTATAACTATAAAAGATGACATATTTTGGATGCACCTCATCCTAAGCAAGTCCATTATATATGGATTAGATTTTCAAATTGTCGGACGGTATAAATGCAAGATAAATTAATTCTCAGCCATAAATTTTTAGCTTTATCCACATGTGAAAAAAAAATTGGTCATAAATGAGAACCGAGTTTGTTACCATCTGAATATCTCTCTAATTTGGAGAAAGGTCTAGGCAAAGATACTTATTTGGTCCAACAGTAGGATAATTTACACAAGGAAACTACCAAAATAAATGCTCAGCAGAGTTATTCCTGAAGTGGCTGATCAAAATCAGCCATCACACACTTCAATATAATAAGGAAAAGGAATGAAGTGATAAAAATTAACAGTAAAAGAAGAATACCAAAAATCAAGGATACCTGAATAAGCCATCACAAATCTCAATATGCTCAACTGGATTTAGCCGAGAAAGCCGAGAAAGGAGAATTTGGGCATGGTACCTGAAATCCAAGGTGCCATTTCCATGAGAACAAGTAGGGAATTCTAGCCAGAATATAAAAGAATAGCATGAATCTATTACAGAACAGTTAGGCAACAGTTTAAACACCTTCAGAAACAAGAATACAGATAAATGAAAGTAATAAATAGGTGAATAAGGATTGAAATCAAATGCTTGATTCTACAATCGCAATGATTTCAACAAAAAGACACTAGGCAGCTTAATGCTCATTGTTAGTTGAAACCTATGTCCCATGCTCTCCCATAACTTACAGAAGGAAGCCTTTGTTGAGATTTTAGGAAGTATCTCAGATCATACTGGTGTAGCTAACCAGCAAACCAGATGGTCATTTCTGCGAGCTTATGCGAGAACTTGTTTCTATATGGAAATCAACCATCCAAAATATTCTTACGTCTGTCAAATCTGTGCCTAGTTTGTATCCAGTTTATTTGAGCCAAATGAAGTTAATATATTGGAGTAATCTTTAGATTGTAAGTTATTTGATAGTGTTGTCGTAGGAAGTTCAGTTGTTGCATGCAGTTGATTACTTGTGTGGTAGTGAAGAGATGATCATGTTTTAGCTTTGTAGGAAGTCCATGTTTGAGTAGAGAAAGTATCAATTTATATGGCTTAGTTGCAGCTTTGAAAACAATTATATACATGATAACAGATAAATAAAACATGCAAACAATTGCACAAATAAGAACAGATGAACACAAACAGGCTACAACACCCTCTAATGACTAATCAACTTTGCATATCCTCTCCATCTATTGAAGATTGGCTTCACTTCTCTCGACAGATCCAAGGATATTTGAAATCCTCACATCAGTAAACTCCATCACATTCAGCTCCTGTGGCCGATAATACTGTGCCACACTCACATTTTTAGAAGATTGATAGATGAAAATGGGAAGTTCGTGTCATGAAACAGAATGAAGATTATGTGAAACAAACCTAAGTTAAGACTAATTCAAATATTAACCCTAGTCTATAAGTAGTACAGACATTGAAATAAAGGTACACATTATGACTATTTCCAGAGGTTAACCCCAGTTCTGCAATGCCGGTGTTGCCTAATGCCTATAGTGTTAAACACCAGTATTGTCAAAAATTTACCAAATCAGCATAAAAGAAGTCCAATAAAATGCATCTTTCACAGACAAAAGAAAATACTAATGAACATGTGCATATACAACAACAAAAACAAAAAAAAAAACCAAACCTTTGTCTCAATAAGTGGTATCGGAAAGAACATGTGCTTATATCCATATAAAATATCAATTTAGGAAAGAAAAAAAGAAAAATTATCAAGAAATTCATCTTCTCTACACAACATATTTACCAATCATCAACAGAAAGGAAGCCGATTAATAAACCAAGTTTTTGGTTATTTCCAACTTCTGGCACCCGTTCTTTGATTGCTTCACTCTCCATATCCAAAGAAGCAAATAGATCAATAGCAACATCTTGCTTTTCATCATCCATTAGATCTTTGCCAGTTGCAGCAAGATTAATTTTGCCAATCTTGTTAACCTGTATAAAACAATAATTTCACCTAAAATATTTTGCTGGCATCTAAATTTTCTATGTGCAATTTGAATATCTTACAGGAACAGACAAAATATAGCAAAAAAACAAAACCAACAGACAAAAAAAAATAGTATGGAACAAAAAAAAATAGTATGTAAGAAGATATGTTTTTGTACTTTAAAAGATTTTTAAGTGTAATAGAGGATAATGGTTAAACGAATGTGTAAGAATGTTAATGATGATAGAATCAAAAATACAATCCAGAATCAAAAGTGTAGCATCGACAGATTGGTAAAATGAAAGAGCATAGATAAAGATGGACATATTCAAAGTGAACCAATAAAATACTATAGTTAGACAAGCTGAATTAGTTAGAGTTGAAGGTGAGAAGGGTAAAGAGAGGACAAAGAAGATTCTCTTTGCAATAAAAGTGATAAAAAAAAATTGTGGATATTAATAGTGGCATAGCCTTATAGAGTTCAATACCAAACAAAATACCATTTAGCCAACTCCAAGTGATTGGAAATAATTGATTATTGTTGTTTAATAGATTCACATGGTCAGCACTCAACATCAGGCTTATATAAAAGATATGTAACAATAAAATGCACCTCATCCAAACGTCTTGCTACAAATCCATCATAGAGTTCAAATGCCTCATCATCCTTCGGAAGCAAATGTGAACATCTGAAAGAGACAAATTAAAATGCCACTAGTGTTGAATTCAAGATAACAAACAGATGTAAACACGTAAAAAAAGCAATTGTAGACAGCATTCCAATACATGTCCAATAAGACAAAAAAAGAGTCATTTGAGCATGTTTAACATCGGAACATTAACCAACTAAACATTATAAAAATCAATAGGTTGCATGCTAAGTTGTGTCAATATCACCAAGACATTACTATCATCCCAATTCCATCCAACTGAAGCATAGAATCATGCAATCAAATTCTCTCATAGCCTAGCACTATCAGATGGCAATTATTGTAACAAGATACCAAGAAATAACTCAAAATAAAAGGTGCTCTACTGTACTGCATGTAGATTACAGTCACCAAGCACACAATTACAACTAATATGAACTTTCAATTAAACAGTAAGCTAAAATGTGTAATAACCCAAGCAGTTTATGAAAAAATATTGTTTTGAAATTTATAACACTGCACTGTTACATAATGTAGTGTTATGTGAAAAAAAAATAATATGATTGTTAATAACTTGGACAAATTCACGAATGAGAAGGTATCCAAAAAAAATCCCAAAGAACTCGCAGAGTAGAAAATAATCGTGCACAAGCAAAAAAAAGTAGCTAAGAACTATCAAAATTCTCATAGAAATTACACATGCGCAATGCTCACAGGATATACTATTTCTCAGCATCCCATGTAGGAAAGAAGCAACCTTAAGAAATAATGCTAAAGAAAGTAACAGACAGAAGAGTGCCAATTCCATTGCACATTTTATCCCCAGATATATAATAAATCATGAGTGATGCTAGGGTGTTAGACAAAGTACCAAAATAACATAAAACAAAAGATAATATCAAAAAGAAACAATGTGTCTGCTTCTTGTCAGGAAAAAATGAAAATTGATGATTCACATAGTATCATGTTAGAGTCTTGCTCTAACACCAAGTTGAAAGAAGACGAATGGCTACACTTGTTGAATAGTCTCTCCATATCGAGATGAGGCAACAAACAAAATACCACATGAACAACTTAAAATATGGGTTACTTGTCATTTGTGATCAAAATAAGTTGATCAAAAGAAGGCCAACATAAGCGGAGACAAGGTAAAAAAATACAATGTTAAGTGCTAAGAAACCAGTTATAGAGAACTTACATACTATCCAGATCTATGAACTCAGCTTTGACAAGCAAAGCTGTTAACCGGAAAAGCCCAGGTGGAGCAGGACTGTTTACTTCTAACCGTTGATAATATTGGAACTTAAACCCCAGAATTTGAGCAGCATGTGACTGTAAACAGAAATTTTCAAAGAAATGAAGAGGGGAAAACTGGTAAAAAGTTCAGCAAAGAAGAATTAATGTAGGCTTTAATACATACCTTCGGAAAAATAGGTATCAGATCATAGAAAGTGTGGTTGTCAGGATAGAGTTCAAAGCACTCCAAAACCTTAGAAATAGCAGAACAAGAAAAATAAAATCATAAATTATCTTTCATCATAAAATTACATTCAATTTTTGAACATGGTAGCAAAGAAGTTATTTCAATCATGAGCAAAAATATTAAAAAATACTAATATGTGAAAATTGTGAGCATATGAAAAACGTGTATACGCATTAATAGCCAACTTACAATATCAAAGACACGATTGGGGTCCAGATCAAAATGTCCAATCAATGACTGCATAATAAATTACAATAAGAACCAGCTTACTGAAGTTCTGAATGAAAACATGAAGCAGTAATATTAAAACCTTTATTGTGCTGATTGTCACTATAGAAGTGTTTGCAGACATCCCTTCCAATACACCTTGGCAAAGAAGTGTTACCTACAAAATCAATTCAATAATTATTTGAAAATATTCAAACAAAACTAAACCAATTCTCCCCCCAGTTGAGGCTAGCCCTTACTTCTAAATCTGGCACTATTAACACAAAATATCTAACTCAACCAAAATATTGATTGCTTGAGATGATATTTAGCTAACAAAGACATGCAGATGCTTATTTGATCTATATAATCAACAAAAGAATCATCTGGTATTTCAGGTATTGGAATTCAGCAATTTTGGAAAAACTAAAGTAGTATGTGCTTCCTGAAGAATCTTTACAAATTCAACCACATGAAATACATGTGCCAAAATAAATAAACTACATGAAATTCATCAATCAAAAAATGTAGATATTTGGGCAACACTGTTTTGTTGTCATACTACCATATGGTGTTGGTAGCGAATTGGAGGGGGAGGAGGAAGAAGATGAAAAAGAAAAGAACACAATTATATATAAAAATTTGGAATTTATGACTCATATAGAATGATACAATTTTGACAGTGTTGTATGAACACAAGCTAAAATTAAGATAATAAATATTATTTATATTCATCAACAACAACCAAGCCTTTATCCGCTACGTGGGGTCAGCTTTATGGATTCTCCTATAAGATTGGGCTCGATGCTCTACTATATCCTTAACTATATTTAAATGAATTCTATCATATTTTATCATTGCTAACCAAGTCTTCTTTGGTCTCCTTCTTCCTTAATAAATATGCATATTTGTCATAGTCACGCATTGCCTAACTAGGATAATTATTGGTCCCCTAAGTACATGGTCATATCAATTTAAATGTCGCTGGTATTTTTACCTCAATAGATAAAACTCTATTCTTATTTCTTATCACGTCTAATGTCCGCACATCTATCTTAACATCCTCATTTTTGCGACTCTCATCTTCTGTTCTTGTGCTCACTTCATAACTTAACATTCAGCTCCATATAATATCAAATATACTCACCGTTTTATAAATCTTCTCTTTAATCTTACCTTACGATCACAAAGAACACCTAACACACTCCTTCATTTCAACTATACTGCTTATATCTCATCGTCTCATATCTTAACAATTATCTTGCTACGTCTACTACTATTAACTAAAATTCCATATATTCTATTTTTAGTTTGCTAATCCTAAAAACTTTAACTTCCATATAATATAGCATATAAACTCACCGTTTTGTAAATCTTCTCTTTAATCTTACCTTATGATCACAAAGAACACCTAACACACTCCTCCATTTCTATATCTCATCGTCTCATATCTTAACAATTATCTTGCTACGTCTACTACTATTAAACTTAAATTCCATATATTCTATTTTTAGTCTGCTAATCCTAAAAACTTTAACTTCCAATGTCTCCTGCCAAGATTCGAACCTACCATTTGCTCCTTCACATGTCTCATCGATCAAAACATTGTCATTTGCAAACGACATGCATCATGGTAACGTGTCTTGGATCTGTTCAAGTGAGTTCATCCATAACTAGCATAAAAAGATATGGAATGTTGATGTGACCCTATTTTTATAAGAAACGCTTCAATTAATCCATCTGGAGTCTTCCCTTTTGTCATTACATTCTAATACACATCCTTAATTGTTTCAATATATTCTACATAGCACTTTTCTTTTTTAGAATTCTTTATTATAAGTTTTTTCCAAGTCAATAAATATCATGTGTAAGTCAATCCAAATTAATTTTCGTCACCTTAGTCTCCTTAATCTTTTTATATCACTCTTTTTCAAAGTTTCATGGTATAGCTCATTAGCTTAATGCCTCTATAACTCGCAAAATTTTATATATCTCCTTCATTTTTATAAGGGGTGCTACAGTACTTACCTCCGATTGAATAACTTCGTAAGTTATTCAATACTTTGCTTCCCTAGACACTTCGATACCTCTATTGGAATATCATCGGTTCAATCGCTTTTCCATTTTTCATCTCATTTAACGCTAGATCTACTTTTGAAATTTGAATTCTTCGATAAAAATTTTAATTTTTATACTTCTTTATCTATTTAAATTTCCTAAGTTATATTGTTCGTCTAAACTTTTATTAAAAAGTTGATGAAAATATTTCTTCCATCGCTACTTTATTTCTTCATCTTTCACTAATACCATACTTGTGTTGAGTAGTATCAAGTTTCATTAATTTATTAGAATGATATGTTTTGACTGTGCTCTTTGACATGATATGAGATTTCAAACCAAGAGTATAGGACAACCAAATTGGAAGTTGATAGATAAAAAGCTTGACTAATCGACTAATTTTGCACTATACATGAGTTGTTTACTATTATTACGCTTGTTAAATTCAATATAGTACGAGTCTCTATCATAGATGTGGATCCAAGAGTCTAGCATGTCTATTTCTAAAAAAAATCTACATAATAAAAGGAGTCAAGTGTTAACTTGGAATGTTAGTGTCTAACACAAGTATTGAGTAAACAAAGAGAAGTAATAGAGTTATTACAGATGTCACATAAGGGCAGTCCGATGCACGAAGCTTCTGCTAATGTGGGTCCCGAGGAAGGGTCAGACCACATTGGATCTATTGTACACAGGCTTATCGTACATTGCAAAAGGTTGTTTCCACAACTCGAACGTGTGACTAAAAGATTACAACAGTAACTTTATCGTTGTGTGAAGGCTCCCCTTATGCCACATAACCATAGCCAAAGAACTACCATCATTAGGTAGTTACGCACATTGTTATCAAAATTGATATATGTATCAAAACCATATAATCAAAAAACCTATCCATTGACTAGATGAGTGATATTGGAATCACAACGAAAAAAACAAAAAAAGAGTGAAAACTAAATAATTTAATTTAAGCAATGACAATAAGGATCCATTTTATGTCTCCTCAAATAGTATCATTAATACAACAATGTAAATGATGAACAATGGAATAGACAAATTAGATTAGTCATAATATTACATTTGCTACATTCTCTATCATGGTTATGGATCCAAGTGTCTTGCATGGCCATTTCTTGGGAAAAAAATCTACATAATAAATGGAGTAAAGTGTTCACTTGGAGTGTTAGTGTCTACACAAGTATTGAATGAGTAAATGAAGAGTCCAAATAATAGAGCTAGTATAAACGCTACTTATAACCCATAACAATAGAACTATCAACATTTGGTAGCTATAAACATTGTTATCAAAATTGATATCCGTATCAGAATCATATAATCAAAACACCTATCCATATGTATCAAATTAATAAGACGAGTGAATTAGAATCATACTGAAAAAAAGTGCAAAATTAAATAAATTAATTTAAGCAATAACAAAAAGGAACCATTTTATACCTCACAAAATAATATCATTAATGTGACAATATAAATGATGAATAGTAGAATAAACAACTTAGATTAGTCAAAATATCAGTAATGTCATATTATTATTACAATTATTATTATTAAATTAGCAATATCAAATTATTATTGTTATTATTGAGGAAAAAAATATTCTATAAATATTAAATAATATTATATTATTAAAGTAAAAGTATATCTTTTATATTATCAGAGATAATAAATCATATTTTATTAATCCAGAATCAATAATCAAACATTAGATCTTCTTAAATTATTTTTTACAATTGATTATTATTTAATGTTTCAAATTATTGGATCTAGTTGAGAATGGGGATTTGAGACAGTATTGATCAAGAGAGGTGTTATGCTCTGTGTTAACACAAAATGAAAAAGACATAAATGAGATGCTTGGTCTAATTAGTGGTAGATCACATGCAATAAATCTTAGGTGATGATAACGTGAGAGATTAAAGCTAGAATTTACTAGAGCAATTAGGACTCTCTCCCTCTAGTATATTGCTGGTATTCAAGCTAAGATGGGAAAGAACCTGTTAAAAGTGACCACATTCGTCATAATCTAAAACTTCAAAACAATATTCAATCTACTTTCTGTTAGAGTATAACTCATTTCTAAGTTTGTCAAATCTCTACTTTTTAAAACTTCTCCATCAATCTATGGGAGGTCGGATCAGCCTTTGCCGATACATATCCGGCTCAGACAATTTGTTTCCAAATCAGCTGATTTTAACAACCATAGTTAAAAATAAACTTTCCATAGGTGCTCAGAGACATGAATAGAGTTTCCAGTATGTTCATTCAACACATGTACCAAAAGGGATTACATTATAATGATGAAAATCATAGAAACTTAATTCAAGTATTCTCAACATGATCACTGTACAACTAAGGAAGAGATACTCCAATGAAAGGTCCACAATTTACTTTGTAAAAAAAAAAATAGAAACATGTGGAGTACTTTAAAACAAATCTTAAGAAACATGTAACAAATATATTATATCTAAAATTTAGAAAATATCAACTCTAGAATGCTTCAAATTAAAGAGATTGATTATTGAAAAATCATATACTGTGGAGATTTATCGAATTCAAAGTTTAAAATTTCGAGCGATTTTCGATATATGAGCAAAATAATACGGTTTAAGTACCATATCATGTCGTGCCATGCATTATAGTTTCAGAACTTTTTTAAATATAAAAATATATTAATTTAAAAATATTTTTATCAATTATAGATGTTTTTTTATCGAAGGAAAAGGAATTAATTGTAAAAAAAATTAAAAAGGAAAAAGGAAAAGAAATTAACTATCCTAAACCCTAAACCCCCTTAACCTAAAAAGATGAAAATATAGCCTAAACCCTAAACTAAGATGAAATAAACTCTAAACAAAGAAAGTAGAAAGGAAAAATAAATGGCGGCCTGCCCTCGACTGTCGCAAGGTCGCAGCGGCCTCACGACCACGCAGAGGGCTCCGTGTGGTTGTCATGAGATCGTGGTGGCCTCACGACCTCAAAGAGACCTCCGCATGGTCACAACGAGGTTGCTACGATCTCGTGACTCCACACGACAATGATGTTGGTGTCGGTCAATGAGTGGAACGGTAAATTCCACCCGTGTCGACCAACACAATTTGGTATCACGAACCATAGTCATATTGATGTTTGATAGGTGTTTACGGTATTTACATGCAAAATCGTGGTTATGCAATTATGTTACCTTGCCTACAAGATTACCCACATACCCTCGCATTGTATTAGCGTCAAGGCATATATAAATCATAATCTACATATGTATTAACAATTATGACCAATTAAATTTGCTTGTTTGGTATGCACATATCATGTCACTCCACAACTCATCTTAAAGTCAATGCCCATTACCACAAAAACCTTGTTAATAGAATTGTTGGCTCCATGCTAATGGAACATTAGCCCAAAGTAAAATGCTTAAAGATTGAAAGTAACCAGTGCAAATCATTATATATGTACTTTATGAAGAACAGCTTTAGGAAGCACATGCTTTGAACCATGATAGTTACAAGGGAAATTATATATACTGGAAATGAATTAACATTTGGGTGAATTACTACTATAAGTCAAAATTCAGATATCAAATAGATTCTTTACCAGCTTGGCATATCCCTCGCTCTCTTCTCTTAGAAGATTGAACTTAGTTTGTTGATAAAGAAGGCGAGTGTTTACTCTGACCTGCAACAAAAAGTGATGATTCAGATACTCAATTCCCTCATCAATCAACTCAAATACCTTTCCTTTACTCTCCAATGTGTGAAAATAAAGAATGGTACATATAAAGCAAAAGGAACTACCTAAGAATGAATGTCTATAGAAAGAATTACAAGCAGCAAATATATCACAAGGATTAAAATTCCAGAATAAAACATTTGAACTAAATCAATTACCTCCTTCATTTTCAAATCTGGACCTTTAATCTTACTCAAGTCAGATTCCCACAAAAAGTCTTCCTAGAAGAAGGATTAATGAGGTATTGGAATGAAAGAAATCAGTCAGAAAAATGAAATTAAATAATCCATGAAATAGTCAACACATAATTCAACTAAACAATTAAACAGATTCACCTCGCATCGCTCCTGCAAAAGCCTGGATGGAATCAGTGATGAGTCAACTAGCCATTTAGTCTGCATAACAAATGTCAAAAACTAAATTAAAAACTGGTACAAAGGAATCCAAATTTTGGAAGTAGCAAAGATTTAAAAATGAATAGTTGGTGGTTTTTTCTCAAATTAGCAATTACATCATTACATCCTTCTTCTTCACTAGCAAATAAATATACATTAACTTCTCTACACTCCAAATGAATATTATATTAAGGCATTGCCAGAGAAGAAAACACAAAAAAAAAGAGAATTATACAAAATTGTAATTTCAAAACCTTTGGATTGTAAAGGCCTCTTGCATCTCTATTAACAGTTCAATGAAGTTGGAAATCAATTATTGGTTGCATTAGTGATGACAGGGCACTGAAACTAAAACTAATTAATTTCCAAAGGTTCTTCCTTCTAAATGTTCTTACTTTGTTTTCTACATTCACTCATTTTTCAGATTCTGATATGATCTCAGAGAAAAAAAAATAGATTTAACCCAAATAACTAGTTATCAACCTAACGTTAACATCAAGACTTCCACAATTTACTGGTATTTAGGAACTGGATCCCTCCTTCAAAAACATGGTTGTCATTGAGCGCATGTTTTGCACCTCTCTTGACATAGTTCTAAGTGTTCAAAATATTTCCACATGGTCATGTCCATAGATTGAAATATCGTTCCGTGCTGGGCAGCACAGACGGTTTTGACTATTCTGCCACAGGAGCGAAACCAACACCACACGCGTTAAAATTTCGCATGCGTCATGATCGCAGTACGCCTCCGGAGGTGCCGAAAGAGTCGCGCGACTCTTCCAACAGGCCCGAAACGTCCCGTAGCCGTAGATTTACTATTACAAAATATTAAATATTTAATTAATTCAAACAATTCTCAAAGTATGATATTTTGAATAGGCTTTCATAAAGCCTAATTAAATTATCCCAATAAAATATATAAAAATATATTTAAAATTTAAAAAAATTATAAATTTTATTAATTGATATTATAAAAAAAATTACTGTTTTAAATTTTATTTAAAAATTCTAAAAACATTTTTAAAAACTCCAAAAAAATACATATTGATCAGAATTGTATTCTGATAATTTTTAAAAACTCCAAAAAAATTCTAATAAATCAGATTTGTATTCTGATAATTTTTTATTATTATTTTGTTTTTTTACTATTACTGTTTAATTGATATTTTAATATTTTTTTACTATTTTAAATATATATTATTTAAATTAATAATTAATTAAATGAATAAATAGTTAATTTATATAATTATGATGTCACAATTTTAATTCAAATTATTGATAGATCATTTTTTTTTTAAAGAAAATTATATTTAATTATTTTTTCTAATACTATTAATTTGTTCAATAATTGAGAATTTATATAAAATCAATATACAACTTATTTTTAAATTATACATAATAAATATATTTATCTAATAATTACTATATATAAATAAATAAAATACCGAAATTGTATCGGCATGACACGATACGATACCGAAATCATATCGTTCCGGTCTGGGACCGAAACCTCAGCACGGATCAAGATTTTAAACCTTAATCTAATCAAGTCTGCATAAATGGCATGATGAAAGTTTGCATCCTGATCAGATACTTCTCGATCATAACCACTACATGAAGTGGTAAGGGGAGTTGTCTTCTAATATATAAGCATTTGGTATGCTTGGATGGAAAACCAAAAGAGGGAAGAAAGAGGAAGAGAATGTATCCAAGGAGATTTTTTTGTTTCTTTCCCTACTCTCCTCTTCCCCCACCTAGTCATCCACCCCCAGTAAAGCAAGACATAGGACCAGTTTAGCTGGAATGGAAGAAATGAGAAGAGGGAAATACTTTTAAACAAACTATTTATGTGAATCTTTTGGCTACTTTCCTTTCTTTCCCTCATATCCTCCATCCAAGTAAACAGACACTTAATCTCATCTAATAATTTTTTTCTCACTCAAGTTAACTGTTTCATGATAAAGAAAAATTTGCATCTAACTAGTGTCAAAAGCCAAGTTATAAATAAATAAATATAATGTAAGCTTGCACAATTATTGAACAACCCACAGGGTTCGACTTCAATCAAGCACAACTAAAGCAATAAGTAAAAGCCACTAATTTCTAAGCAGGTTATGCTTTTAAGTACCAGTCACTACAAAGTTCAAAAAGTATTCATAGTTGGTAAATTTGAAGGAACAGAGCAACATATTAAGCATATTCATAACTTTAAAGGAACAGAGCAACATATTAAGCATATTCAAATTCAACTTGTACATTTCAAAGAATCAGAGTCCGTACATCAAATCGCAGCCACTCTACTTTAATGTTGAAAGTTTCATCAGCTATTAATTCCTGAGAAACACCACCAGCCGTGTCATTCTGCATTCCAACAAGTTTCTTTTCCTGTTGTCCAAGGCAAAATTCATTTCCATAAACCCAAAGTTCTTTCTTCCTACTAATAAGTGTTTAGCATCTAAATTGAGTGAAATTAGATTATGATATCATTCATACCTCATCAGAACTATTCTCCAGCAAATCAAACTCGATATCACCTTTGCATATGTCACATGAATTGCCTTCAAAACCAGTGTCATATTTTTCTTTGCTTCTACCTTCAATATTGTGGATGTCGTGTTTTCCATGATTTAAAGAATGTTTTTCCAACTCTACATCGTGAGTATTGGCTATCTTAAGAAAGAGATTCATGAAAGGAGAGGAAAAAATCAGCAGCATGGAACATGCTAAAATAAGACCTAGTATTCCACCACGATATAGTGTGTATGTATACCTGTTCATGAAGTGTGCTATTTTCATGTCCATGTACATTATGCACAACTGCAACTTAGTCAGATTAAACAGAAGGAGTGTTTTCTTTAAAAATAAAAATAAGATTATCAAATTACCAGATCTCCATTTCAGTTGTGAAAAACTAGTACCTGATCTTCCATTTGAGTCACCAGTAGGAATGCTCTCAGCCTTAGAAACAATTGACGAATTTTTACATCCCAGTTGAAGAACTGAGCCAATCTGTCAATTCAATTGAATTCAGATAGAAGGACCATGTCAAACTAAACACTGCTAAGTGAGAAGAAGAAAATAAGTAACCTCTATCTCTTTTATGGCATATTTTTTTCCATTTGCCATTGTTGAGCAACCAAATAAACTTCTGTTAAGTCGCAGCCAACGTGATTCATCAGTTGTGCCCTGTTGCATATTGAATCGATCAGCTATCAAAGAACGTTTAGGTAGCAAATCAAACAAGAATGCTAACATCCTTAAGGAGAAGTGACTCGGAAGGGATCTTTTTTGTGGGGGAAAGCAAGGGTACACCTTTGCACAGAAGATATATATGTTGACTGCATTCTTTTGTCCATGCCTATGAGCTCTATCTTCAGCCTAGAAGAGAAATTATGATTAGATATATCTAGCAATAAACGCAATACAGGAGATCTGCACAAGTAGGTTACTACTATGACAATACAATTGGAAAACTAATCACATAGGGAAGCAAAGTGCAATAGTTAGGTAAAAGAATAATTGATTGAGTTCTATCATAATAGCTTAGGATTTAATATCGCAATCATATTTGATACATTTATTACTTAGCAATTTCATTGTTGACACAATAAGTTACAAGAGGCAAGGTTTGAAATCTAGAGCTGAGCTCTTGCTCTGAGTTGGAAAGTTGCTCTAAAGTTGAGAGAGGCATCATTGAAATCTAGCAAACTAAGAAGGGAAAGGAGATACATCACAAAAGTCTCGTCTGTTAAACCATCGCCACCTCGCTAAGAAGCCCTTACTGCAAAGTCGTGATACCCTCACCATGAAGTCATTGTCGTTGGGATGTCGATATCACTAGATCTCACACAAAAGCACTCACAGCCTTGTAAAAGTATCATGGCATTGCCGAAATATTCGCATGCCTTCAAAGAAGGCTCCAATGTACTATCGCCACTATGGAAGACCGACGGAAGGATTTCATGTGTTTCGGACTGTTTTAGCTATGTCAATCGGTACATAACGAAATTCCAAACAATAGTAAGTGGACAAAGAAAACTTTACAATGTAATAAAATTGATTTAATGAATTTGAATATTACAAGTAGTATTATACTGTATATGGTTCAATAGATGGATAATATTTATGCAGCATTCCAAATAGGTGGAACAAACACGGATGATACAGTTAATGATGACGATGAATAACTTGCAAGCATTGTCATGTTATTCAATTGTTGATCTATATTGCTTTGCTAAAAGAATGAAACAATAACATTGTATTTATTATAGTTACAGGCATAAATGCGATAAATTTTCCAGGTAGATTGACCTGAGATAGAGCCTAACATTTGTGACATTTTTATGTTGTATTTCCATACTAATTCCCCTCCTCTTTAACTCTGGGTCGATTGGAGAGTAGCAAACTAATGCCACTGAAGGGTGTCAAGACACAAGTAAACCTTTCAAAAGTGACTCATTACCAATGTCAAAGTTGCCTATATCTATTTCCAGTTTATCTCTTCTGATTGAGAACTCCTGTTACATTGACTTTTTATGAAGGGCTGTTACTTTGATTATACTTGGCTAATGCTACACCTCTGTTTTTGTGTTTAGTTCCAATGGCGCAAATGTCTAGCATTTATGCATCATTAAAATATCTAGACACTGTTAGGCTATCAAGTGAATTGACCAAGGATGTGGGGCCTTTTCTAAATACTGAAAACATATCAAATTTGGGCATGACAAGTAAAACATTGGACAAGGAAAATACCTCAGGCAAACCAATTCTTAAGCATATTGAATAATAAATTAAATTTATAGTGAATAACTGTCTAAGCCACAGATCTAATATCATGCCAAGTGAGACGACACATTCCACTCTCACATTGAGACACTTGCACAGGCCAAGACATGGTACACTTGAGGCATTCAATGTAGGCTTCTGGTGGCTATTTTAGTGACAATTTTGATGGTCACAGCTCCACTGAGTTCCAGGTAGGTTTCACTTCTTTCCACTCCTTACTCTCCTTTTGCGAGCTAGGATTTCACCGTGAGCAGCTCCATAAGATACATCTCTTCATATGAGTAAGCTCCACTGTCTCTAAATTTTCCTTCTCTGAGCTTAAGAGTCATTTCTTCTTCCTCGCCTATTCTTCTCCACTCAATTCTTCCTCCTCGAGATTAGTGCCAATGGCACCACAGCCTCATCTTGTTTTTGCATGGTCCCAAAACCCAAGCACAAAAAGAAACTTCAAACCTTGCTCTAAGTAAAATCAACTTTTTTATTTGGTCCTTGACTACCGAAGTTAGTTTCACATCAATTAGCAGCATTATCTTAAAAACTTTTGGCATTTATTGGAGATAATTTCTGTTAGTTTTTCAATCATTTCTGACATAAATACTTAGTTCTGACATTTGGTAAAGAATATTGTTTCAGAAGTTTTCTCAGCATGAGTCAGAAGTGAAACAAATTGTCAGTATCTCATTCTGAGGCTACTCGTGCCACATTAAATTTTCACTCATTCAGAAGTGATACAGGCATTAAATACTCAACTTTTTAATCAATTTCAGGAAAAAAAAGAAAATATATAAAATGCATAATACAGTAAAAAATAACAATGTCTTTTTCAAAGCAAAAAAATAAATAAATTATAATATAAGACAAACACCAGATTGCCACTGTTAAAAAACTGAACTAGCCTGTATCATTTCTGCTGAAGTTTCCGGCAGCTCTAAGAAGATGACATTCTGAGCTGATGAAAGATTTAATCCACAGCTCCCAACAGTTATTCCAATTATTGCAATCATAACCTAATATTCACACAGCAAACAAGTAGAAATAATAAACGTATAGCCGTTAGAAATAAAAAGACAAGTACAATAAAATCTAAAAGTAAAAATACATAGTGTACCACGTCTGGAACAAATATACAAGTATTTGTCCTAATTGGACCATCTATTGTAAATCATTTGTTTGTGCCACATTGCAAGATAAAAGTTGCAAAAACGAATTGCATATAAAATCACTGTCAAAAAACAGAAAATACATACAGCATTTTACCAAATCACATTGACGTGCCAAAACGATCGAGATTTGACTAGAAACATACCTCATCAGAGAAACAAAAAGTATCAATAGCATGTTTCCTCTCTCTGCCGAGTGTGTTGCCATCAAGACGAACAAATTTAATGCCTTTCTCAGATATAAATGCCTAAGATATAGTAGAAAATTATGCAGTAAATAGCATTCAATACAAGGATAATTGTATTTAAACAACACTAGGTGCTTATATAGAAAAGAAATGAAAATTTGAAAAGGATATGCAATCAAGAAGACTAAAGAGATAAATATCGTAATTTGTACAAATAGAAAAGAAGACACAAAAACAAGAAACAAAATCTCATTAAGTGACAAGATTATTAAAGAAACATGTGACTGAAGAAAAAAAAACATGATTAAAAATTTCCTGAGCTGATTACCAGATCAGATACTGATGCACAGCCAGACTGAAATTTTCGCAAAAATAGTCGTCCTATGGGACCTGTGCTATTTATTATCCACCAATCGGATACAAGGATAGATATTCTTTTAAAAAGCAAGTAAAAGGACAGTGCAAATGCAAACACTAAATTTTTAAATAAGGAAGGCCACATTCACAAACAACAGAAGGGAGCAATATATTAACATCACAAACTTTAATTCTTCATAAGAAATAATCACCCATCAAACACTGTTTCTTCCAAATACTTGAAGAGTATCAACATGCAGAAACATACAAACTTTCATTAATTATCCATAAAAATGCCTATCATGTTTCCTATGATATTTACATATGGCAATAATAGTTTGACTATAATGTTTGATGGATCATGGATGCAGAGAAAATAATTGCACAAGTATTCATCAAAGTGTCTGAACCCGAGTGGTTGTTTTGCCTCAGAGGTAGACCATTCCTCCAAACAGTTGATCAAGTAAAAAGTGAATTAAGAACAAAGAAATCTCACCTGTATTCCATCTAGAACCATTAAATGATGAGCAAATATTATAGTTTTCTGAGAACAGCGTTCCATCTCCAAATTATCCACATCTTCTGATTCTCTGAAAGTGAAATGGTTGGAGAACCACTCATGAAACCCAGATAACTTTGCAATGCCAATTTCTTGACGGGAAAGGTGTTTTTGACTTTTTTTGCACTGACTACCTGAAATAAAATGAAGAAACGATATACATAGCAACATACAAATTAATTCATGAGACCAAAACTTCTAAGAAAGAAAAATGCATGCTAACAGCAAATTAGGATCTTAATCATCATCTAATATCATTGATAAACAATCTTCATATAAAGTGTATTGATGTTGAGTGCTAACAAGCCAAATTTATCAAACTTCAAATACTTAAGCATACAGTTAGATGGTGGTTAAAAGAGAGATACGAGCAAAAGAGCAAAGAAATTAATAAGTAAAATAGTTTACCTGAACACGGATAATGTTTCTCTGATTTCTGATCTCCATCATGTGTATCATCATCCAAGCAACAGGCTTTAGAAGATTCCTCTCTTAGTTCTCCATCCATGGAAATTATGACACTAGTCCTACATGTTGCTTTTGCTAAAAGAGTATCAGCTGCCTTCAGCACCATCCATATAATTTGGCGACGTTTAGGAGGCAATTGAGTCAATACATGTTCCTTCAAACGCCTCACCTAAATAACATGAGAAAAATACTTCAGAAACTACAAGTTATGATTAGTGAAAACAAGTTCAAATGTTCTACAAGTTAAGATTTAAGAAAGTGGAAAACTACAATAGTTTGTCATGTGCTGAATTTTATCTTATTAAATTTTAAAATCTTAAATTATTACTAAAAAATTAGATGTCTAATTAAGCTCAAATAAACTAATATTTTTGCTTTTGGGGACAAGTCAAAGTAGGTTTAGCAGGTGTTCATTAAGTAAATATGGCAATTTAAGCTCAAGAGAATTAAAAATCAAGCTTCATTTGGACTCATTTCAGCCAGTTTAGAGCTAAACCAAGTTTATACTGGGGATATTCTAGTTGTTTGTTCATATTTGACTGGGTTAGTGGAGTTGAGAGGTTCTCTCTCTACATAATCTCCTCTCTCAATCCTTCTCCCCTCTTCCTCTTCATGCGACATTGCCACGGAACCCCTCCCTCACCACATGCATGCTTTGCCGCCCCAACCCTGCTTCGTGAGCACGTGAAGCCAACTAGAGCCACCGGCAAGCATCACCCTTTCTCCCCTCTTCTCCAACAACCTTTCTCTCTCCCTCAATCTCTTCGTCTTGCCCTCACAATTATACTTGATCTCCCACTGCTGCCCATGTCTGTCTGAACGAAATAACAAGTGGTGACCTTCTCCTTTAATAAGGTGAAACCCTATCATAGGTGTTTCCCCTTTCCTAATCCTTCTTCTCCCTCATTCATTTCCTTCATCTCCCTCTTTCATTTCCTTCACTCTGATTATCCCTATCCAAGTAGAAATACCATGACCCCATCAATCACATGGTCAGTTTTCTCTAACAAGCAATAGTGCCACCTTCCTCTCTAGCTCTTCCCCACTCCATTGTGAGTCATCTTCTCTAATAGTGGTAATGTTAGTTATGGGAATTTAACAATGATCGATCTCCTGTGAGCACTTTTAGTTGATTTGTTTGATTTTAATCCCATTGCATCTCTCTTTTGGTTTAGATTGGGGTGTTGAGCACATGTCTATTTGTTTGGAATTTGTGATTGAAGATTAATTGGAATTAATTGAGCCTAGGTAAGTGGTTTGGCTTTTCTTGCTTTATGATCTTATTTGGTCATAAAAATTTGAATAATTTACCTTCTTTTGGTTGTGGTCAGTTTAGAGTACTCCGACTTCATTCATCACTGTACCCTTTTTTAGTTGCATCCTTGGTCAAGGGAGTTGTAACAAAAAAAATTGGTCTTATTTGGATCTGTTTGAGTATTTATGTAGGTACATTTTATTTAGGAAAGAAAATTAATGATTGTCTATTTGTAGTGAGAATTGGATTTTTAATTTGGATTATTGTGTGGTAATTGGATCTATTGATTTAGAGTTTTAATTAATTCCCACAGTATATGTTATTATCGTATTTAATTTTATTTTAAGTTTCTCTAAGTTCTTGTACTTGTATATGTAAACTCACTCAAGAGGAGCACATTGACTTAAAGATCGTTAGATCTTATTTGATGTATATTTGAAGTGACAATCTATTCTTGAACTTGCTTATATAATTCCATATGTATGAATTAGAAGTGCAAAAAAAATTGTAGATGTTCTATAACTATTTTGAAATGGGGATTAAAACAAACTAGCAAAATAGGTTATAAAAGAACTAGACTATTAGTGGTTAAATAAATGTAATTCTTTTCTCGTTATATTATTATGTGGGTGATCTTGTGAGGAATAACAAAGGGGTTATTTTCAAAAGATAATATTTATACCCTCGATTACTCCTCATTTAATACATTTCTTTTAAAGTGTTTAACATCCATGTTGATTTTTATGTTGATACTTGTATATCTCTTTTATACTATAAATTGTTATCTTAAGAGCATCACTTAAATTAGCGCAACCTTTATTAAAATGTGATTTAGGCTAGTCCCTCAAGTTAACCTAATGATATAGCTAAATGATATGTGAACCCAAAGTGAAATACTTGTTGTATGAAGACACAAAATGAAAGACAAATTATAAATGGTAAAAATAAATTCTGAAAAATGGAAAATTTCAACCTAGCTTTTTAACCGAGCAAGCACCTGACCACCCAAAGAAACGTGGTAGTGTGACCCACCAACACTTTATATGCTTGTTTATCAACTGTGGAAGCCTTTAAGTATGTGTTAGATGACAGATTCGCTTTTTAATAGATTTATTAATAATAAATAAATAGTGATACTTAAAATTATATTTATTTATGATAAACAAAAGGAGATAATAAAAAGTATATTTATTTATGATAAATAAATGGTGATAACTAAAAGTCGATTTACTTGTGAAAAATAAATGGTGATAATTAAAAATTGAATTTACTAGTGATAAATAAATGATTAAATGCGGATGTAATTGTGATAGTTAATGGTGATAATTAAAATAGATTTCCTTGTGATAAATAAGTGGTGATAATTAAAAGTGGAATTACTTGTGATAAATAAACTGTGATAATTAGAAGTGGGTATAATCGCATGAACAATCATTGATGAGAGGAATAAAGATATCAATGAGCTCTGATATTGCACGCAAACCCAACTCTACAGTCTTAGTAGGTTTCAGCCAGTGTATAGATCAGAGATTTCCTGATGTGCTAAACATGGGATTTTGTTTTTCAAGCTTTTCTTTCTGTTACTCTTGTTTAACATTTTGCTACAATATATTTCTGCTGAATTTTCTTTTAACGGAAGGAATTAATGCATATTTTTGTTAAACAATTCCTGTTTACTCAAGTTATTTATTGTGGTAATAGTTCTTAGTTACCTTCTATTATATTGTTACTAAGAGGGCTACACGACGAGTTTTTTTATATCACAATGAATGATTACACCTCATGTATATATAACCCTCAACCCTCGTGCTACTTAAAGTAGCTACAACTGAAATTATTTCTGAAACCCCTCAAGCTAAGCATAAACTCCCATCATGCCCAGCTTGTTGCACAAAATTATAAATTAAGTCCTACTGAGTGACAGTGAAAACATCAAAAATGATTGTCAACTTCAATGTGTTTAATATAGTCATGAAACACTTCAAGTAAAGACATCCACATCATCTAACAAATTGTGAGTCAGAACTTATTTTGCTTCAACCAAGGTTTGAAATGTCATTCCAAGAAATGGTTTGTCATTACACCCTCAATTATGTGTTTAAGTGATGCAGTGTCGCCTGCTACACTTAGATCAACACGAGCCTTAACCTTAATTTTTCAAACCATATTGAGGATTTTGTTCAAGAATAGCAAGTGAAAAACTGAACTTATTTACAATACAATGAATGACTGGTCAATCCATTGTAGCCCTTTCAAAATACAAGTTTCTGCAAAAATTGTAGCAGGAGAAATGCAGGCACCATAATTTACAACCTAAGAATATTATGTGAAGTTATAAGCATCAGCTGTATTATTTATCTAGACAAGAATCGTCTAATAAAGATTTTAAGATGACTACATAAAATAGATGAAGAACAAACCATAACAGTCTGCCTGAGCAATATATTAAGCTCCCCCAATCTGATGCCCTTTGAGAAGTCCTGCATGAATTTTTTGTGTGGAGTAATATCATAATCACCAAAACATGAAAAAATACAGTCTGGAGTTTTCATTAAAAAAATTCAAATAGAACCACTGTGAAAGTTCAGGATAGAAAAAGCTTAAAGGATAGTAAACTTAGCAGCTACAAAACAGTTCTGAATAATGCAATAATTCTGCACTGTCTCATGGTAATGACTACAAGGAGACTTGTCCAAATTTGTTTGACATAATCATACTACTACTTCTCCACAAGTTAGTGAAAAGATCTGCTTATTGCTCATTAGAGTAAATTTAACAATAATTTTTTGAGATTATATCTTTTACTCATACATTGACACATACTTAGAACGCCCATACTACTAAC
Organism: Hedychium gardnerianum; assembly: GCA_038050645.1. Taxonomy (NCBI): domain Eukaryota; kingdom Viridiplantae; phylum Streptophyta; class Magnoliopsida; order Zingiberales; family Zingiberaceae; genus Hedychium; species Hedychium gardnerianum. The sequence goes on along the minus strand of JBBUKS010000008.1, from coordinate 12,825,698 downwards.
ATTTACAATTTAGATAACCATAAGTTTCAAGAAAACACAGAATTACAGATATGACAGCAGTAAATATGTGAGGTACCTTAAAAAAGGTCCCTTGAGAGCCTTGAACAAGTTTGACAGAACAATAGTTCTTTGCAAACTCATATTTATCCTTACCAAGCAACCCAGGCCTGAACCTCAATAATAAGAGAAACAAATTACAACAAATATAAAATAACTCCTTCCAAAAACATATGGTTGCTTTGTTCAACAGAAAAAGACAGAATAAGGCTGCAACACTATCAAAAAGATTGTGTACCATAACATATTAATCTGATGGTAAATGTCGTAGGGCCTATGATCACCTAGCAAAAACCAAGAGTAAGAAAAATTGGGCATAAAAGAAAGAAGAAAAAAACGATCAATACAAAGTAGTTTACCAACATAGTTTTCAATACAGAATAGAAGGAAAAAAGTCAGGTACCAAAGCAAATTCTTGTGGTCTGCAATAGACATTGCTTGCAAAGGAATGAATAAAAAATCATGAGTAAATATAACATCCTATTACATGTATCTGGCACAGGAATCTAGGAGAAACTTGCCTCAGAAGTTATAAACAAAACATATCAGACTCAGAAATTTCAGGAATTAGCTACACCTTTATATTATAAGAAGTTACACTCACTGTTTGGAAAGACTTCAACCAACTCAAGTAACTAAATATATATTAAAAAGATGAAGAATAAAAAAAACATTTTTGAACTTTTAGATCTTTGATATTTTTTTAGCTCATGTCTTTTACTTGACCTAATTATATCAAAGGTCAATTGCTCTACTCCTGAAGACCTCAAATTAATTAAGTCTGTGAAGTACATGATCTTTTGCTTGTTTACTATGTAGCTTGCATTAAATTTGACCCAAAAGCTAAATCAACCTTCGGAAGGTCTTATGAACTAAATGTGAGAAGGTAAACATAAGGAGTTTCATGCTTAGGCGTTGAAACGATTTTAAGATCAAATCCTATCACTCCTACTCCTATTTAGCGAAGTTGTGTAGCCACAAATGATTGACAGATAAAAACATATATGAATGAGATACCTCGTGACAATTTCATTTCTACAACAACAACCAAACCTTTATTCCACTAAGTGGGTCAGCTATATGGATCCTCCTATATCATTGAACTTGATCCCCTAATATATTTAAATGAATTTTATCCTATTTTATCGTTGCTAACCAAGTCTTCTTTGGCCTCCTTCTTCCTCGATTAATATGCGTATTTGGTATGTTTTCACATCACCTAATTGGGATATTTATTGGTCACCTAAGTACATGTCAATTCCATCTTAAACATGTATCTCGAGGTTTTTCCTCAATAGGCACAACCCCAACTTTCTCATTGATGTTCTCATTCCTTATCTTGTTCGTTCTCGTATATCTACACATCTACTTTAACATCCTCATTTCTGCGACTCTCATCGTCTCCTCGTGTGCTCACTTCATAATCCAACATTCAACTCCATATAATATAGGAGGTTTAATCATTGTTTTGTAAAACTTCTCTATAAACTTTAAAAGTATCTTAAGATCACAAAGAATACCTAACGCCCTCTTCATTTCAACCTCATCCATTTCAATCATTCTACTTGTATCCTATATAAAACATCAATTAAAGGTACCTAAAGCTTTCATTTACATGTAACAACAATTTCACTTCTAAATTATTAAAAATTACCAAATAGAGCAGCTTAAGATTTGAAGTTAATTTGGTTCTGTCAATTGTTTCAAATGAATCAAATAGGATTTTTTTTTCAACAGCATAAGAGAGTCACAAATGCTATGGCATATTTTAAAAATTCCTGCTTGGATCAGATATAGGGCTACAAAGGAGGATTTTAAAAGGGACACATATAAGCCAGATGTGACATCTGATCAGCACTTGAAGTTGAAGAACCTTATTTGTTCATTTAAACCAATTTAGACAAACTCAAATTGTGTTAAAATCTTATGTTACTCATTTGATAGCTACTAACTTGTGTGAGTGAGAAGCAGATTTTGCAAATGATAACCACTTTAGATATTAATTATCTGCATATTATCTAAATATATATGTGATTTATTTAGTATTAATTAATATAGTTTTTTATGTTTCTTGTGTTTCGGATTGCATGCACATTTTTTCTACATAGAAGTATGAATTGGATGTGATACAAATATACTTTATTCTATGTATGTTGGTCATTTTTATCTATATAAATACATTTTAAAAATTCAATATCAACCATATATGCCCTGGCATACATATGAGTTATATGGTGGATCAATTGCATACTACCTACATAAGTTCTTTGAAACCTTGTAACATAAAGGGCCCAAGTGACCACTTTATAAAACCATGATTACACCCTTGGTTATCAATCCCTTCCACAACCATACATACAACCCTTAATAATTATTCCTTTTGATCATTACCCACATAAAATCTAGAAAAAAAGTTATAATAGTTTGGATCTGAACTATCCTACTGATATCCCAAGAGGAACTTAAACCCTCTAGAATGAGAATGAATGAATGAAAACAGTTTTAACTGTTCTTCACTATCTTTTCTTTTCCCAAGTCTCGCTGAGTTTTTTCTTCATAGTAAATTTTCTTTTATTTAACCCTCTTAGATGCCTACAAAAATTCTCATACAAAAACATGTCCTAATAAATTCACCAATTTTCTCATTTGAATTACTTTTTCATATTCTTTTGAACAAAATCCACACTGACTATTGACATTTGGAAATTTCTCAGTAGTGAGAAAAGAAAAGGGTTTTCAATAAGTATCTTAAGTTTGTCCCATACAACATTAAAAAGTAATAGGTCAACGAGTTATAATAACTCCACTTGGAAGATTAGCAATCAAAGGACAATTATGATTTATCAAGACCATGATAAAAAAAACTCAAGCTTTACTCAGATATAACCTTGACAAAGAAGGTGTCCCTGAAAGTAGAATAATTCGCTTGGTCTTTCTCGCCAATTCAAGCACAGATTTTGTCTGTTGTAACATAAAAGAAAGCAAATTTAAAGTAATAATGTGAACCAAATCTCCACCAAAGCAGAGTGTAAATCTTACACAGTACAGATAATAGTAACTAGTAATATGACACATTAATAAATGCTGATCCAAGATGAATAAAAAATAGAAAAAATATGCATCAAGAATGTAAAACCCAAAACAGATAACACATTGCAACCACAACCTTTTCGTTTAATTAACACGGAAGAGCATATAGATAAAACTTTTATTTGTGACCTCCCGTATTAAGAATCGAAGTTACTCTATAGCAGAACTTCAGAAATAAGGAAATATTACTTAAGAGGGAAAAGAAAGGACAGCCGAGTTGATTCAAAATAGCATACCTCTTCTGACTCAAATTGTTTCTTGGTGCAGCGTATATTATGTGATTCATCAACAATCATAACTGACCAGTTTCTTTCTAACATAGCTTTACGCAGCCGATTCAACATCGTATATGATATAACCACCACCTTTGGATGTCTTTCCAAATAATCAAGATTATCTTGACGACCAAATACTGGGAAAAAAATATTGAACAAATAAGCATCTCAAAATGTTGACAAACATAATAAGAAGATAAATTTTCTGTCTGCCCAAAACAGACAAGATGAAAGATAATCCATATCACAGCATATATGATATTGATCATCACTTTTAGAGCATTTAATTATCCGTCAGGTTATCATGCTCAAACCCATCATCAAATGAAGTATCATGGAAAAATAGCTTCCTATCTAGCGCAAGGTTAGCTCGGACTTTAATTTGAATTTCAAACCTAGTACTGGAAGAAGTCAAAACGTCATCAAAATTCATGACTTCAATTGACACAGATAAAGAAGGTTCATGTTGTAGACATAGATAATGCCAATCAAAGAGAACATGTAATTCAACAACATTGTAACTCTAAGTACACAGAGTGCACAAGGCAGTGTCACAATTTAGAGAGTCATGGGCAAACATCCCAGTTAATAGCTAGATATATAAAATAAATTTAAAAAAGAGACTCAAGAATAACAACATTCAATAATTTATGGTTTCAGAAGATCCTTAAGCTCAACAAGAACAGTGAAAGTACAAATCCGTAGCACATTAATGAGCACACTAATGATAGAGATGTGTAAGATAAATAAAGAATGAACGATCTGTTGAATGCCAACATCAGACTCAAATTGGAGGAATTCAAATAACCAGAAAATGCTGACAGAAGTATCACTAGTTTTGCAAAAAAAGACTAGTAATAAAAGCATGATCCTAGAGAAGAAAAGAGCCTCTTGCATGGAAACAGAACATGGAATGTTTTATTAGTTATTCCAAGTGTGCAAGGGGTAATAGAACTGGGAGGTATGATCAGTTAATTATCAACTCCATCCAGAAACTCTTTTATAGTATAACAATATACCTCAATGTATATAGAAAAACATTATAATCATTAGTATATTGACTATGAATTATAAACATAAAAGTTTATATTTGTAACAAAAAAATGATATAATATAACCTTAAAAACTAAAAAAAGGCATATTTACAATAATACATGCAAAAAAAATACTGAAACAAAAAATAACAAGAATAATATCCAACAATAACATGATAATAGACCACATTAAAATGATATGGTATAAATTTCATAATTATATTAGCTGAACAAATTAGGGCTGACGTGTAAAGATGAAGAACGAAAAAAAACTTTACCAGGAGGTTGACATCGCATGGCTATTCAAAATGATGGCCTTACATAGAAGTCAATATAATTGGCTCCATATAGTTAGGCTACATATTGTTGTGGTAGCATTTTAGATAATAATATGTTCACAAAAATCATAAATACATCCTTAATATAATTCACCAAAACAATTAAACTTACTTTGAATGATAGTTAAATTTGATTACATATTAATTTCAAATTTCCAAAATCAAACATATAAGAAAAATGCTCTTTCAGTTTTAATATATTATTTGATACATGAACAAAATGCAGGGTTTTCTCATTTCAACTTAGATTTAACAATTCCAATTACAGTGCAGACACAGTTCCAGTAATTAACAATATATTACTTTAAACATAAAATAAGAGAGCCATTAAACTGGAGGCTTTCAACAATTTCATACAGTTTATCATCACAAAATCAAAAGGTAAAACTTAATACAACCAAACCCTAGCAAACAATTGCTTGATTTAATTGATGAAAGATCATCTAACTTCATAGAAATATGTCCTCTAGAAAGTACCGAGATGTATATCCTTTGGCAGCAATGTTGGAAGCCAATGTTCTATCTCCTCAGCCCATGAAAATCTCAAGACAGCTGGACAAACAATTAGAATGGGGCCTTCATCATTGAAGCAACATGCAACAGCAATTGCCTGAAACATATACAAGAAACATATGAATCTATTTAAAAGAGAGAGAATAAAAGAAATGATAACTCACTTTTGTATCACATACAATGGTAATGCATAAGATAAGGCGCCTGCGAAAAAAGTATTACCCATACCCTCATGAAATACATAATATCCTATGTATCTTATATCCATCATAAGTATCCATTAGTACACCCATAATAATCCTATAATATTAGATGGATATTTATACCTGGCTAAATGAGTCATGTGCCCACCAAAACTTGACCTGAATACTAATATATTCAAGTAAGTGAAAGATTTAGACATTTTGTGTGTTTATGTGAGAGAGAGACTAAATTTATTTGGTTATCCGCTATCCGAGTGCAACTCACCCAAGCGCACGTCTATATTATGTAGTATGTACTTATAGTACTACCATGTGTTTAGGGAAGGAAATGGGTCAGATAGTCACATGTACCCATTGAGACCTATCATGCTTCCATACAATATGTGATGGTAATGACAAAGAATGTCTTGAAATAATCTATAATTTCACCAAAGACATATATTGTTTCCAAACAAAATAGAAAGTATCGAAGAAGACCAGTGAAGCATTGAATGGGCTAAGCTAACTATAAACTCACACAAAACACTAAAATAAGACAAATCAAAATAATGATTGAAGGAGAGCAGCGTTATATTTTTTCCTGAAACTTGTCGAGTGAATTTAATTTCTCTCCTTTTCCACCACACCTCATCCCCTCTCATAAGTCATAAATTCCTCTTCATGATTATTCAACTGGAATAAACTAGGACCAAGCGGATACTTGTTAGTTGAGATATTTTAAAAATAGTATGGCACAATCTTAATCAGGATCAGACAATCCTAACCAAATCAGCAGATAAAGATTTGGTTGGCTTTAATCTCATAGTTAAAATCAACCAACACAATGCCCTAGTATGCCTAGTCATCAAATATGGAAGGCAGTAAATTGGAGATAAAGCATTCAAAAAAATCGACATGTTTATACCATGCTGGAATCCTCATATAGATGTGAGACACTGAGATATAGGTCATTATATAGAAATGTAGGGCACAGTTTTGATTCTCAACCTTTTTCTTTCGTTTCTAAGGTAGCACTTGTAACTAATTAGAAGAATAAGTATATTCATTAAAATCAATTAGAATTCAAAATTCTTTTGACAAGGAAGAATGCATGCTGTTTGAAGGATTGTGCATCATATGCAACTTGTGTCAATCAACCTGCCACACATGCTAACGCAGAGACACACCATCAGGACATCTGGCAGACATAATTAGTAAAACAGTAACAAAGCTCGCATGCTCATTACACAAGCAAACAATATTTGATGGGCCAGAATTACTATCATACTACCTAAATATGGCATGGTTGCCAAAGAAATAAAAAAATGAAAGACCACAAGGATCATAATAACTCCAGACACCAGATAGTTGTGAGTAACTATAGTTTCAGCCAGCTAGAAAGATGCAAAAGAAAATAGTTTCACTGTAAGAGGCAATCTATATTGAGCATAAGAGGTATACGTGATACATGCAAAGTATTCTCTTAAGAAGCCTACAGTATCAATTTTTAAATTTTTTTGCATAAGCATGCAGGCCATCAACATGGATAACCACAAAAATTGGCACTAATTTATTGATTTTGTACTTGATCAAAGTCTAATGAGGCAATTGATTTCAGGGTAAATTTTGCCATTGCATCACCTATTTAAAAGCTCAATCTGCATGCATCAAAATAGGACATCTAAAGCAAGTGTTATTATCATGAGCAGAAGATGGCCCATTACATCACCCATTTAAAAGTTCAACTGCAGCCATTAAAGTAGAACATCTAAAGCAATTACAACATCACAAACTTAAGATGGCAATAATCTAAGAAAAGACTGAAAATGAATGGAACAAGATTTAACTAAAATGGAGATGAATATTCAACATAAGACTGACAACAACAACAACAACCAAGCCTTATCCCACTATGTGGGATCGGCTATATGGATCCTTTTAAGTCATTGGGCTCTATCCACTACTATATCATCATCTATACTTAAATAAATTTTATCTTGTTTTATTGTTGCTAACCAAGTCTTTTTTGGTCTTCCTCTTCCTCGTTTGATGTGTGTA
>JBBUKS010000008.1:12798079-12816994 GCA_038050645.1 Hedychium gardnerianum | reverse complement strand
AAGCAGTCGACTCTATCTACAATGGTGAAGTGAGAAAGAGGAGGAGAGTAAAACGCCGCGTCAAAAGTAAGTATTCCTATCAACTCTAATTCAAGCCTCCCCCAAGTATAATTCCTGGATCCGTCCCTGGCTACGGCGTATTGCAGGAAATTTTTCCTCCAATAAAAAACGGATCTAAGAATGCTGGTCATTTGAATGAATCTCCATTAATACTTCTCGATTTATCTTAATGACTGATGAAAAATTTTCGTGAAAATGAATCGATCATCTATCCGACGTTATTCGTCCTGATTAAATTTTTTTTTAGACCATCAAGGCGACCATTCCTTCTTAAGATTGTACAACTTCTCTTAAATATTAATTTTCTGATTTTTTTTTATCTCTACCAATTACTTTGAAAGCTATCCTTTGGCACCTCCAAGTCTATATATTAGTAATATTGTTCTCTCTCCATTGGATTCAATTCTTTTTAGCATCCACTTCCATTGCTTTAATCAAAGTGTTAACTTTTTCGCCCTGGGGTTATGGGACAGTTACAATTTTTAAATAATTAATTAAATATTTAAAATTTTAATTTTAATTGAGACGTATTATAAAAAAATTTCTTTAATATAATGACAAATTTAAGGATGCTAACTATATGTCTTTGTGAATATTTTTTAATTTATCCTGATGATCAATAATAAATTTTTATGAAATCGAGCTAATGATTTTAAGAATTAATTAATTCAAAAAATTAGATATCTAAATTAAAAAAATATTTTCTTGATCAATAATCAATCGATAATCTATTTTAAACATGTCACAATTATTTTATTGTTTAGTTTAACTTTCTGGTTTAGGTTTAAAAATATATTTCTGGTTTAAAAAATTATAATTTCTACCCGTTGTTGCTATCCCTTTGGCACCTCCAAGTCTATATATTAGTAATATTTCTGGTTTAGGTTTAAAAATATATTTCTGGTTTAGGTTAAAAATATCTTTCTGGTTTAAAAAATTATAATTTCTACCCGTTGTTGCTATCCCTTTGGCACCTACAAGTCTATATATTAGTAATATTGTTCTTTCTCCGTTGGATTAAATTCCCTTCATGTTTTTAGCATCCACTTCTATGGCTTTAATCAAAGTGTTAACTTTTTCGCCCTAGGGTTATGGGACAGTTAAATTTTTTAAATAATTAATTAAATATTTAAAATTTTATGATGTATTATAAAAAAAATTCTTCAATATAATGATAAACCTAAGGACGCTAACTATGGGTCTCTGTGAGTATTTCTTAATTGATGTTGATGATCGATGATAAATTTTTATGAAGCCGAGCTAATGATTTTAAAAATTAATCAATTCAAAAAATTAAATACTTAAATTAAAAAATATATTTTCTTGATCAATAATCAATCGATAATCTATTTTAAACATGTCACAATTATTTTATTGTTTAGTTTAACTTTTTCGGTATTGGACAAACATCCGATAATCTAGATTCTAGACATATTTAAAATTTTCAATTTTTTTTTATCAATGAAATTTTTTCATAAAACTAAATTCATCATATTCAAAATTAATCAGCATAAATTAAATACATATTGTTAACTAAAAAGTAAAATTTGAAATTGATTAGCAAGATAAGGGAGGAACTCAGAAGAAGAGAGAGAAAATGCCATGTTCGCATCTTCGATCCACTATTTTGATTCGCTTCTTTGAGGAAGAATATACAACGACAACACACGGTGAAGAAAGCAACGGCTACTACAACTACAGTAGAAGACATCAAAGGTATTTCTAATTTAAAATAAAATGGGCAAAAATCATGGATATAAAAAGCATTTCTAATTTAAAATAAGATTATTATTGAGTACAAAAAAAAGTACTTCACATCACTCCATTAGCTCCATACCAATTCACTTGTTATTTCACTAAACTAAGCAAAGCCTTAACTTAATCTCCATTAGCTAACTTTCACAATCTACACAGCAACTAAAAAGCTTCTGTATTATAATAATTTTGACCACCATAAGGTTGAATCCATAGTCGAGTCCTGAGCAATCTTAGCTCCATACAATTCCATCACTATCTAGATTCAAGATCTCACACGTAGCTGTCGATGAGCGACTTCCTCATCTCATCTACAATAATGTTTGGCTGTGCCTCTCTTAGTTTGAAGACACTTTCAATGACAGAGAGCTCTGTCGCGGTGGTGTCAGATCCACAGAAAGCCGTCCAGTCATTGATAATCATTCCGGACGCAATGACCTCGCTGCCACGGTTCACTGTTCCAGCAACCAGAGGTACTTGGAGAAGAGTTGAGAGTTCATCAAGGTCTTCGATAGATGTATGAGGGTGTACCTGTATTCAGATTACAGAGAGATAAGAGGGAGGGTAATGGTATGTCCAACAAGAATGATTCCTGCTCAGAAACTAACCAGACCCCCTTTATTCGAAAATGCACAATAACTTCCCACAAGTATGTTTCCAGCAATTGTTTGCCTAAACACTTCCACACCAAGTACATCTGCAATGAGTTCTTCGGTTTCCTAAAAGACAATGTGGGTTTACTTAATCTGAACTGTATAGGTGAGCATGAACATTAGCATAGAACAGGAGCATGGGTCTGAACTGACTTCTGCTTAGGTTAATAGTCTGTTATAATCCCTGATAATGAGATGGAGAAAATAACTTACCCTATCCAGATCAGGATGTGTAAGAGCAACATGGTCATTGCAAGCAATGCAATTGCCTAAAGCAGATAGCCTTTCGTCTATTCTTTGGACAACCACACCATCAGGCAGACTGTTCCTCAGATGTTGTAGCTCTAAATAACAATAAACATAAGATAATTTTAGACAATGCTAAAAAAACACCTGTATCCAATCAAATAAGTATTTTTCTGGTTTTTCTCTATATCAACTATTAATCAATCACAAGTTCTTTGAATAAAAATTCATGGCATTCTCTTCTTTGACATTAAAACAAAGCTGCTAGGTTAATTGCTCTCCTGTTCTGGAATTAGTCTGACAATAGCATCCGCCCTTAAGCATGTGTCATTTATGGAAGGAACTGAATGCCAATAACTAAAGCTCCACTAATCAAGCAATGCCATAGAGAAGGATTGTCTTCTCAGTTAACGCAAGCTTTTCACTGACAAATTATTTTCACAATTAGCTTGACTTGTATCAAGTTATATTAGTCAATCAGCAACAAACAAACTTTATAAATCTCAACTGATTGGAGTCAATTTTATATATACTGTAACTAAAGACATAAAGCAGTTAAAAATATATTTCTGGTTTAGGTTTAACTCATCAAGCAATAACAATTCCTGCTCTATTTCTTTCTATCCACATTTAATCATCTCAATGCTCGATAGGTTGCTACACTAGAAAATCTTCTACAACTGGATAATATACTCTTTCAAGTCAGTACCTCAACAGAAAATTTTCATCTAACTGGCCGCACAATTAAACATGTCCAAGATCAGGATTCTTGAGAACAATCATGTAGCTCCTCTAAAACTGCAAGCAACAAATATATATCTAATGTATGTTTATCCTGATTCGCCTCATATGCTATCAGATAGTAGCAATAGGACAGCAACTAAGAATACCATATAGTTGCAATATTAATTCTTCTTTGAATTGAAAAATACTCTTTCAAGTTGGTTCTCTAAAGTAAATTCTCATTTAAGTGATTATGGCCAGCCTCAGGATCCTTAAGAATAACCATGTTGATCCTCTATGACAAATGGTAAGATTACATATATAATTGTCCTATATTTATCCTGATTTTCACATATCTTCCTAAAATTCCTAAAGCCTGCATTTTTCCATGTTCAACACTGGCTATTCCCAAAGGTTCACAGATTTGCCATGATAACTTATATTACATAACCATCACTATGCTTGGTGATTTAACCAAATAGTTCATAATTTATGATATAAAGTAGGATTACAGGGTCTGTAAATTGATCTTGAGATTTCACACCATTATCACACAGGCACAAAATATCTACAAATGAGCTACAGAGCATACATGGTTAAGTGAATTATAAAATGCATCAGAGTCTTGGCAAAAAATAAAGGAAAAAAAAACAAAATTATCCAAAATGAATGAGGCAATAAACAAAAGAAATGGGAAAGTATTCGAGGGGAGGAAATTACCTTGGTCAGTTGTGGTGTGTGGCAAAAGAAGCCCATTCTTATTTCCTGCATTGAAGAAAATAAAATGTCATAACATAGAAACATGTAATGTTACAATAGACATGAATAAAGTGCCCTTTTAGTATTTACCAGCGCAAAGTCGTCCAATAATTCTAGTTCCTGCTATAGAGGTCTTCACCACAGGGATAACATCAGCCAAATCAGACTCGAACACACTGCATCAGCGAACCATAGTGTCCCTACTGAGTAAGCATAAACGTTTTTTGGTCAATTTTGAAGCACTAACCTGTAAAAGCTCTCTGATCCTCCAATTGCAACCAAACAGTAAGCATTTGTCAACTTAGAGAATACCCCGACTTCACAATTGTTCTCAAACTGAACACCTGCAGAAAGGGAGATTGTCATTTCTTGAGGGTTGTTTACAAGCATTTAACTATCTAAAATTTTCTCGAGGAATGTATAAGAAAGTGAATCCAACTATTATAAATTCCAGTTGAAGACAAACAGCTAGTGCCCAATATATTTCCATCCCTTTAGAGTGCATTTAACATTGTATGATGGAACATATAGCACAGGAATGAACCTCCAATTATAACTACAAACCATAGTTCATGAAAGGAAGAATGATACGAATAATAATGGGGCATCTTGGCTTCTTTATTGGTTACTTGCCATATCAATTTCAATGACGCATTGGAGATTTTTTTTTTAAAAAAAAATATAAAATCATATCAAATTTCTCCATTTATGTCATCATCAAACTACAAAGCGCATAATTCAAGCAACTAGGGCGTTGTTAGGGAAAAAACTGTTTAGCTGAGAAGAGGTCTTGGCACTTACGAGTAGCCATGTTGGGGGCTGCTGCGAAATTTAGAGACACCTACGACAAATAGAATAACAACAAATTATAATTGAGAAAGAGAGTAAGAATCAGGTTCAAATTTCTCCAATAATCCGTAGAGGCACCAAAAAAGAAACTTTTCTGGGGTCACACGCCCACCGATTACTCTGTGATAGATACAAAGAAAGAAGATGTACTACCAAAGCACAACAACATCACGAAAAGAATAGCCAAAACAATAAAAGGTTTCATCGCCTCTGGAGACCGCTATGACGGACAAATAAGAAAAGAGATTGAGAAGTTCCTGAGATTCCGCGAACCTAAATAAAACAAAGATCGAGAACAAAAGCAAGGAGAGACGGCCTGAATCGTCGGAGTTCGCCGGATAGTTCGCCGCCAAATGTCAAAAGCTCCGCTCCCAAATTAGCCTTTATTTAGGTTTGATTTAGGGTTTCTATCGCTTCCAGGCCGCACAATGTTGCGTTATATCGTCCCACGGAACCGTGGTGAACAAGGAATCGGAAACATTGGAACTAGTCTTATCCGAATCTTTACCAGCTTCACGATTGGACAGGCTCCAAGGAAGGATACGCGTCCCCGATTTGTCGTACCAACAACAGTAATACTCGAATCTTTACCTACCTCACGATTGGACAGGATCCAAGGAAGGCTTTGGGTTTCCAATTTGGCGTGCCGACAGTAGTAGGCAATTTAGATTTTAAAAAATGGGTATCGGTTTATTTTCGGTTTAAATAGAACATTTTCTTTGATGTGATGACCCAACTTTGATGTTTTTTTTTAAAAAAAAATAATGAATTTTGAACACCAGATTTTATCAACGTTTTTAAAGATTTTTACTAGTCGGAGATTTTTTTGGTACGATAATGAATTGGACAAAAATAAAAAAAAACACCCCCCAAATTAAAAAAATCATATCAAATGGACACTCCTTTCTTAAAAAAAAAATTATTCAAAAAGACGATTAATCAAATATTTTATTTTGAGAATATTTTTATTTTTAGTATTATGGTAGGAACTACTACTAATTACTATAAAATATAAAAATCATTAAATAATTACTATAATATATAATACTTAATATAATATTATTGTAGTAATTACTTAATAGTTTCTTCTTGTTATAACTGTTATAATTCTTCTCAAGTGATTTTAATTAATTTAAAATAATTTTAATGAAATTTAAATAATTTTTATTAAATTAATAAGAATAATTAAATATAATAATTTTTAGAATTTAGAATTTATGATTTAAATTTTAGGTGAAATAATTATTTTTTAGTAATTATGAGTAGTTTCTATACTTTATAACAATTATTGAATAACTTCTACATATTATAATAGCCATCGAATAATTTCTACACATTGTAATAGTTATCAAATAACTTCTACATATTGTGACTAAATTCTACATTTGAAAATTTTAAACTATAAATCTTAAACTCTAAAATAATTAATTTTTCATATTATAATAATTACCAAATAACTTCTACACATTATAACAGCTATCAAGTAGTTTTTACACATTGTGGCTAAATCCTAAGTCTTCAAATTTTGAACCCTAAGTCATAAACACTTAGCACTAATATGATAAAATATTTTTTACTAACATGATCAAAATTATTTAAATTTTATAAAAATTATTTTAAATTAATCAAAATTATTTTTAAAAAATTATAATTTCTACCCGTTGTTGCAGCTAGTCATAACTGCTATAATAACTCTAAAAATAATAAAGAACATTGTAACAATACGTTATAACAGCTACCGATAACTACTATAACAATATTGTGATATTTTGAAAATAAAATATCTGATGGGACATCATTTTGATGAGTCGTATAATCCACATCACCACCCTCGAGGCTTGGTACGATAGTAAGTGGACGAATGTGTTTCCAAAACAACGATGTTTCGACTCTCACTCAGCACAAATAAATACCTACAACACTCAAACCACTCGTGGTGTTGAGTCATCCTTGTGATCCATCTGTGCTTCACAAATTTATCCGATGATCGATGAAATTTTTTCATAAGATCAAACCCATTATCTTTAGATGAATAAAAGATAAAAATATCTAAACACTGACTTTTCTCATAATCTACATCGCCAACTAGTTATCCTGCGACATTAACCTCACCCTCACCTCACCCTCACCCTCCAAACTACACTATTATGTTAAGCAAAAACGATTTTTAATGATTCTTATATTATACTAAAGAGGCTAGAGTATAACATAATACCCATCATAAAAGATCAAGTATAAGCCCCACAAGTTAATACAATTAATACCTACGTGAGTGATTATTCTAATAAATTTTAAAATCAATTCTCAATAGATATAAAATACTTGAATGCCTAACTTCCTCCGTACAAAGAGTTGCTCTTCTAAAACAAACATCCCCGTGATTTATTTCCTTTTAAAAAATGTGAAACTATCCTAGAGTCACCGCTAAAATAACGACTTCACTTTTCTGCTCCATTAAAAGATCAAGTATGAAGTGGAGCCACTTCGCATTGAAAGTATAATCTTAAGAATTGGTTAGGGTCAAAATAGACACAATAAAGAACTTTGCAAATGCTTAAAAGAGGGTATTGTATGAGTATAATCGCCTTAGTTTACACTAATGAATAAACCATCACATTCACTAGATATCCGTAATTTAAAACCACTTAAGTATAAACATCAAGGGAAATATGGGGCACATAATAGATGAATACGAACAATACCAACTGTTCATAATGAACCTGATGCAAAAACTACCACATATACTGTTTATTTAAATCTGCACAAGAATAATAAATGAATATAAGACGACCGTCGGATTTGTAACAAGGAGAACATTTCATACCGGAAGCAATTTTTTGTGCTTGAAGTATAGTAAAATGAAGGAATATACCACTATACACAATATGCTTGATACAACCACCACCCAATTGAAAGTGGATGCAGTGTCAAACACAGAGTCCTCAAAGTTCATACCAAAGACTCCAGTAACAACAGCGAACATAGTCACCACAAAGGTCGCGGCTGCAAGCAGCAACTCAAACTGGATGAGCTGGTTCCGGACATTGTCCTGTTGATACCATGAATGACTTGAAGAGAATCCAGCAACACAGTTTTCTTACTAGAGATAGATAATTTACTAATTACTTACCAGCTTGATATTTATGAAGTCTTCTGTGTCATCAATGTACTCTTTAAGCTGTGAGATCACCAAATTGCAAATGATTTAGACACTTATGACCAATATCGATTGAAATCATCAAACAATTTAGTGAAATGATATAGAATTATCCAAATCTGAAATGCATAAACTTTTTACAGAAGGTTCAGTACATGCTTTCGCGACCTAACAAGCAAATACTAATAATGTCTGACATCACTCCTGTTGTGAAGTGGAATAACAAGAGAAATAGCAATAGTTATCAAGGGGGAAAAAATGAGTTTGGAACTCATGAACTATCATGTTGTTACCATGTTATGATTAATTGAATATTTATTTACATCTAAAGCATTAGTTTATTTTTTAAACAATAAAATTTATATGTTTCGATGTGACAAGCTAGCATGTCAATAAACAAAACTGGAGCCTAACACTTACAGATAATAATTTGCTTAGAGTACTGTCAATGACTACAAAATATGCTTCGAGTAACATCTCTAGTACTTCAACTTGTCTTCCCTTAGTAGAGGATTCTCTTGAGCTCTCATGCTTGCTGAAGCTCAAATTGCTCGAGCCTTTCTCTGGTAGACCACTACTAGAACAGGTAGGTGAGGCAGGTGCAGAATGTGAGACCCAATCACCTGTTTGCGTGTTGTTAATGTATGATTCATTAGATAAATAAGATTCCATTCTTTCCTTCTTCTCAGTTAAGTACATCTCAGCCATGTCCCCATCGTCATCCATGAGCTGTTCTATTTCGTCATGCATCTGAAAAATAGATACTAAGGTATCAATTTATGACCAGATCACATAACTTTATTGGGAAACTTTCATTTGATCAGAGTAACTTTAAAACTTTTATTTAACTTGGTGACTTGAAATTAAATTATCTATCTTAAACTCTCCTAAATTATCTAAATTTTCTAAGCAGTATAATTTTGGATAGAAACATTCTTGTTGATGGATCACTTGTGTCATCCGGTGCGACAACAAAAAATATTTGACCATACAATTCACTAGCAATGGATGTCCCTGTGTAATGTTCTAATAGTGGAAACAATTCAAATGAACTATAAAATTCAGAGGGTAAACTTAATTTATCCAAGTAAAAAAATGTTTCAAGTACCTTCTGAACCCTATGAGTCAATGCTAGAAGCTGACTTTTTAGTCTTCTGACATGCTCAAGGTTAGCGATGCTAACGGATGATGCTAGTTCCTCCAACACTGGATAAACCTCAATTTCCAAGTCAGTTACCTGTTTAAGTAGACAAGCATGATAAAAGAACTCTTCTCTATTGTCCAATGTTCACAAAAATAATTCACAAGCAAGATATTATGTTTTAGAATAATACATACTGCATATCAGAATTACAGTGATAGTGAGCTTAAAAAAGAACAGTTTTTTTTTAAAAAAAAAATCAGAATACAAATACCTGACTATCAAGCGAAGTGGATGCCAATTCTAGAGCAAGTTCTAGAGCCTTGAACTCAAACGGAAGGTCATCTGTAAGAAGGACGACATATTATCAACAGCAATATTTCCAAAAAGGTGCACCAGTAAGTTAGCTTTCATCAAACAATTAAGCTTTATATCTTAGAAGATTGATCAGGTAACTGATTTCCCCAAAAGCTTGAGCAATATTTACAAAAGAAATCGAACTCTTAAATATTAAAAAACTAAGATAATTATCAATTACCTCCTGCAAGTTCAAGATCGAGCGAATACATATGGAAATGATCTAAAGTCTCTCTAAACTTTGATATTATGTTAGCTTGGATAGTACTTTTGGAAATAATACAACAATAACCACAGCAAAGATAGCATGAAGAGAAATTTCTATTAGGTAGCATAAACTTCCAATGGCTTAAGCTATGAAAAATTGAATCCACTTGAGAAATTATAGTGTCTAAACCCTAAACTGTGTTCTTGCATTTAGAGTTCCAAGAAAGCAGTTTATCCATAGTTGGCAGAGAGATACCATTTTGATCATTCATCATACGCAGCCGTTGACACAGTTCTGATTCATACTGCATCGAAGAGTTATCAGCAGACCTGACGAGCAACACAACATCCGCCATTATTATGCACCGGACTTGCTCAACGCTGACGACGATGGCGCTCCCGCGGCCGAGAATGGTGGAAGGGTAAACAAACACCGGATCCAGAAGACGCAGATCCCGGGACGGCAAGCCGCACCTCTTCATCAAAGCGGTCTTATCCAGTGCAACCACACGCGAGTTTCCGGTGCTGTCGATCTCGATCCATGAGCGGCTGCTCTGGCCTCTCTTCTTCAAGCCGGAAGCCCCCAGTCCGGGAAAACCAAGGTGCCCGAGGCCGTCGAATTTGATGCCTTCCGGAGAGGAACCGGGCTTAGGGAGGAAAGATAGGAGAGGCGAACGGGAATCCTTCATATAGGCACTCGTTCGAAAGCCCAAACCCTAGATATTCGAAACAAACACAGACTCTATGATAAAAAAAACTCAACTCTTCGATGATAGCCACAGAGCAACAGCAAAGTGGAAACTTTGAACTGGATCTGGAACAACTCGGGCACTTGCAGCAAACCTAATGGGGATTGGATCTTCCAGTATCAACCTGTTTCGCCAAAAATCGCAGTTGAAATACAAAACCGCAAAAAAAAAAAAAAAAAAAAACGTTTGAAAACATGGAATCTTGTTCTCGTTCCTACTCAAGATCCACGCAACGAATAATAATCCGAGGGATATTCATTACTTTATCCGATCGGAGAGAAGATGAAGAGGAGAAATTGGAATGAGCTGGAAGCTGGCAGGGAGGACTCAGGAGGTGGAATCTGGAACGGCAATGGCTCTCATGACACAACTGCTAAAATGACAGGGTGGACTCGGGTCTCCCGGAGCAAATAGAAAACTATAAAGGGGTAAAATGAAAATTCCGAAACCTTATCAAGGGGGAGAATGAAAATTTCACTTGGGACAGAGCCAATGTCGATTAGGATTGGGCGCTCGAAGTGGGGCCCCAGGCTCTTATTTGTTCCACAATGGACTGGGAAGTTGTCTGCTGGTATTTGTGACTGGATATTCCTTCAATCATTGTACGATTTTTAAAAACAGCTACTCTATTTTTTAAATTATTAAAAAAAAAAATTCTAGTATTTAATTATAAATACCTGTATTATTTTCTCTTCTATATAAATAATTTTATTTTATTTTATTTTCTAGTAATTATACACATTCTACCTTCTAAATAGAAAATATACATTCACCCCATAGAGTGGTAAAGCATTAATATACTTTAAATTTACCTAATCAATAAATAAGTAAAAAGATTATCTATTCTCAAAATTAATCAAGCAAAACTTAAACATAAACAAGTTGATCGAAACGAGTACGATTGGATTATATCAATCTAGATTCATGTCATAAACACGTATCAGATCTCCAAAATGGTATATTGTTAGTCATTCATTCATCAGAGTTTATATCCCTAATACACCAGATAGAAAAAAAGTTCACTGTATCAAACACAGAAAATCCTAGAAATAGCAGTGTGACAAACAATTTGTGCCCAGCCCATTGAAGACCACTCTTGATCTCTTCAGATAGCCATAAGATCTCCAAAATTGCGCATTATGAATATCGATCCGCCAAACAAGCCAAGGGCGCGTAGAAGCTTCTGCAAATTGTTTTTAAATAGTTATAAACTAACATTATGCAAAAAAAAAAAAAAAACATACTTTTTTTGGCCTAATTTGTACATCTTTTACATTTCAAACTTGAATGCCAGCAATGGATACTAAAGTTCATAACCTACAGCTACACCGACGTCGCACAGAGGTTTATCTTAATATTATAATAACATCAGAAACACGATTTATCATAAGAAAGATACAAAGAATACTTGCTCAAAGAAAATATCGATAGAGTAGATCTTAGCTTCATCTTCCTAAGGTTCATCTATTTTACTTTTCTTCCAACTCACCCGGCAATACTACGTATGGAAGTTCACTTATGTCAGGATACAGAGGACCCCAATGAATACAAACAAAAGATCAATTTTTTACTGAAGATAATCAGTTGAAGAAATCAGCTTTGAAACAAGATAATATTGTTCAATTGACGGTGCAACATATTCTAACAATCTGAGACTAGTCAGTTAAAGCTGGAAGTTAAATCTATGCAGCTACGTAAAGGAACATGCATCATGCATAAGGAGTATCTGCTAAAGTAATTGAAAGGAGGAATGTTCTGCCACATGACTTAACAAAAGATCTAACAACATATATGAGCAATTCATAATGCTCGGCCGTATGCCAATCTTGTATATGAACGATTCATAATTCCAAACTTGTGTCTAAAGTGTAACTTAAATTTATGGAGTTATATAAAGGAACATTCATTGTACACATGGAGGTGTATATTTATATCTACTAAACTAAATACAACTAGACATGACATACAACACAAATCGTTTGACAACACTGAGTATACTAGCCGATCAGTACAATGTCACAATTCCAAACTCATGATCCTGAAAACGTTACTCTTAAAAGTTAAAGAGCAATTAGTACGAACTAATCATTCTTGGTTTCAAATAGCATCTCGTTTCCCTACCAACACACATTCCTACAATTTTATGATGCTAACAAGGGTAAGGTGAATGCAATATTTCGCTGATGATCATGAAGCAATTTCCACATCTACGATCGCCTATGCAATTACTCGCTGATAAACACTGGTAAATTGTAGATAATTTCTGGAAAATTACACTCTAAAGTGGATAATCCATGAGTCCACAAAAATATTAACGTAACTTGTGAAGAATCTAAAAAATGTTAAACAATCACTTCTTCTTAGTGACGTTATCTCAAACCATATAAATTTCCTTCCTTACAGCAACGGAGAAAGAAAATGAAACATAAAGATCTAAAACAAGAACAAGCACGCAGGCAACGACAGGATAGATCTGAGATTACCATGTTGAAGGCCCAATTGGCCTCGTCGTTGATTTGGTAGCTCAAGAAATCCTTAATCTTCTCCAATGAAGCAGTCGGCTTCGCCATGGCGATTTCGTTAGAGTTTTAGGGTTTCAGTAACACCGGCTCGCTTTCCGCCGGAGTCGCAACTTTATAGACAAACCATCGGCTAAATTACGAATCTGCCACCGCCTTAAACTACACGAGTGTTGTGGACTTTGGGCCCATCTAATTGGACTACCCATTGAAATATTTGAAAATAATATTATGATATTTAAAAAGTCTTTAAAATATTATAATAACAAATTATTAATTACCAATTATATTTTCACATACTAAAGTCTTTAAAAATGAATTTCACATAAAAAGGAATAAATGACTAGTGGAAAATACATGTAAAAGGGATGAACAATATAAAAAGTTGTCAAACTTGAACTAACTTTTAACTTAGATTTATAACAAAAACTTCATTCCTTATATGTCGATCAATACAAGATCCGCATGGGTACACAGCTGATAAACTGACAATACAAGGAACTTGGAAATACATGAAAACAAGTAGAGACAATTACAAACAACAAAAGAGATGACCATTGAGTTTAGGAAAGATCTGGGCGGCGCGATTTTGTAATCAAATTTTTGTTCTCATCTGATTTGTAAACCTTCTTTGAGTTGTTGCTAACCAAGCTAGGCCTCAGGCAATGTTCTGAACTCTTTGACAGTGTTCCGCCACGGGAAGCACAAAGCATGTTGAGGCTCAATTGTGTGTTGTACTTGAACGATCTATCGTTTTGGGGAGAGTCATGAATCAATTCATCTTTTTCCTAGAAATTGTTCAACCACAAGTCAGAAACCAATCAAGGTTTTTTGGCACAAATAAACTTGAATAGAGAATATAAGATGACTTCAATTTCTAGACATGGTTATTACCTGAGACTTTGTTTTCGAAAGGCATGGAGTTAAACATGGGTTTAAATCCTTGAGGAACATCTCATCTGGGCTTCCATGTTCGGAACCAATATGATCTTCAGAGCTATATTCCTGTGGAACCGTGTGAGAATCAGATTTACCTTTTAATAGAAAGAAACTCAATGTTTAATAACAGTATAAAAAAAAGGTATTTTCAATGTTTATTAAAATGATGAGTATCTACTAATGTGAGGAAATAAAAAATTTCTACTTTTTGTTTGTTAATTTATTTGTAGTTTGATTTTTGAACTATTTTGCAGCATGTACAAGATCAAAGCGTACCAGTCGGTTAGCAGCCTCCTGATAGAACTTTGGGGTTCTTGGAGAGCTTAGTTGTTCGTCTAAGAATGTTTTAGCACCATATTTATCAGCCTTCACCTGTTATTACAAAATAAATTCCATCACCGCAAAGTCAAACACCTAAAAGATGTTTGTATGATCTTCATACATGATTAATCTAATCATAATTCATTACATATCTTGTCAAAAAAATTATACAATCTCCTGATCAATGATTCAAATGTACATTGTGAGACATCTTTGAATCCTTGACACCATAATTGAGCATTGCTTATTTCTTCTTTCCACTCTTTATTTTATTGTTCATTTAGATCATGTTGGATGAACATTTATGCTTAAGAAGATTATCTACTAAATTCGCATAAAACATCCGAAAGAAGAAAAAAAAAATGAAGTGCCAAGATATCACATAAAAGTTCACAACAAAAGAATATATGATGTTTCTTCTTTCAACTCCATAATCAAACTATAACCTACTGGTACATGAACAGAGCTTGACGACTACAATCAATAAATTATATCTCTTTTGTATAAGCAAGTCTGCCACAAAGTGAAATCTACAACTTGTGCCAAATCTTGAACTCCTTTTTTGTAAATTTTTATATCTTTCGTTCGTTTTCACAGTTCATAAATTTTGAATTGGAGTGAAGTTCATTCCATTCCAAAAAGAGTAATCATTTAGAAATTGAATACCATTTTAATGTATAATGATAATGCACCAACATACTTGTTCATGTGAGATTAATGAGCTGAGAACATCTTAGTTTTAACATAGCTCCATATATCTATCATGACTTAGAGCCATGGGATGAACTTTAATGAATAGTATCACAACCTTCAGAGTTAATCTCTGAGCTAGTCAAACATTTTGTTCCAAAAATGAGAGATTGGTTTTTAAGTAGCAATTATATAACTCCATCTATCAGAATCGTCAATGCACTTGTAGAAAAGTTAATCTATAAGATCACTTAAGAGGTGAAAAATTACCTCAGCAAGATCCTCTGCAAGGCACTGGAGCTGTCCAGTGAGAGAGATGACTTGGTTTTGAAGGCTTGGGATGACGTGCTTTGCCTGTTTCAGTTCAAAGTCTTGCTCTTCCAGCAGCTCTTGCAGTTGTGAATTTATAACGTCCGGAAAGAGTATAGCATCCTTCAATGCCTTTATCTCTTCTCTCTGTTTCAGGCACATGTCTTTCAGTTTCTCAATCTGTACATAGAAAAAATAATGAAAATTCATCAAGCAAATCGAAATCGATACAGTATGATGCAAACAATAGAGAATCATATTGACTGCCACATAACGCGTGTCCCATTTTCAGACAGATCGAGCAATGACGAAATTAGCAAAACAAAAGTGATTGCATAATGAATTTGCTTTCAAGACGCTACTTGACAATAAAAAGATCCTAACTTTAGCATGATCAAGGTGAAGTTTGAAGTAGCTGTGCTTACTTCTCTATTCTTCTCCTCCATAAGCAACCGAAGCTCCGAGATCTCTGCCTCGTACTCCTTGTTTTGTGCGAGAAGCTCCCTCTCACTGCGCAGCACCATGGCCAACGTCCGTGTGTTCGATTTGACCTCAGTAAGCACCTTCTTCTCCGCCGCTCCACCCTTCTGGTAAAGTTTCTTCGACAACCCCAAGAAATGCGTGACCTTGGCGCCCTTCTTGAGTTCTTCCGCTATCCTATCATCTGGAACAACCAGATCCAAGCGATCCCTCGATCCCAGCTTTGGGTTAGTCCGCTTCTCCATGAGCTTCTTCACCAAGCTCCCAAAGTTATTATGCCCGTTCTTGGCATCCCGCGCCCTGACGAGGGATCGGGAGTAGTTCTCGGTCACGGGTGCGGCTGCAGGTACAGGATCTGAGTTTCCTCGGCGTCCTCCAGTTCCGACGAGGCGGCGCAAGTAGGAGAGGTTCTTGCCGGAATTCTTGCGATCGGAAGATGGAGGGGAGGGGCCGGAGGAGGAGCGAGAATCGAAGGCGTCGTACCGGAGGGAGGGAGCCCTGGTCGATGCCATGCCGAGAAGAACCTACGATGATGGAGAGGATTCTGGGACGATCCGGCGTTCGCCCGATGGAGACGGAGATAGAAGAAGAGATATGAACGAAATTACCTTTCCTTTTCGTCGACGCTTTTAGATACTCTTTTGTTTACCATCTATCTGACTGGTTAGAAACTGACCCCACCAATACGTGGCGCAAACAACTTGCGGGTGAATGGACTGTGAAGGAAGCGGTGGGCTCTAGTTTACAATACCAAGGCGGTAAACAAGATTCAAATTTGAAAAAATAAAATGGAGGGATTACCAATTAGTCGAGAGTTTAATAAACAAAATATCATGCTAGGGTTCATGCTCGTCATCCTCAAATCCCTACTTTGGGTAAAAGATATTATAAATAAAATTTTTTTATATAGTATTTTTATTAGTTTGATCAACTTTTTAAAAATATATTACATAATTTTAAAGTATTTTAAATAAAGTTAATAAAAAAAATATTTATAATATTTTCATTAATTTATTTGAATATAATTGTAGTAGTTAATTTGAAATTGTTATTAGGATAAAAATTAAAAGAGGTTTTTTCTTTAATTATCAAGTGATGCTTCTTTTTTTTATTTTTAAACAAAAAGATACTCACCTTAGTCGTCCTTCTTATAAAATTATATAATTATTTTCAAATATAATGATCTATATTATTATCTCCTGTCAAATACATTAAATTTTGAATATAAATTTAATTTATTCAATAATATTCATATTATAATAAACATAGTTTTATATTTATTACAATATAAACATGTTTTGTTCAACAATATTAACTACCGTGATTTTATAATTATTATCACACTGATTTATTTTATTCAATAATATTTATATTATAATAATTATGAACTGTAATTATTATAATTGTGATAATAATTATGAAATCTTAACTAATTAGGATTTTATAATAACTCTGAAATGGACTTGTCATATTTTTATAATTGGACGATGGAATCAGATGACAAGAGAATATCGAATAGTATATTGAAATATAATTGTGCCATTTTATAAAGATTAATGAGGCACATTAAAAATGAAAAAGAATGTCCTTGATATGATTTTGATAAAATGAGACGTCTCCTTATTTTTTTTATCTTTATTGTAATATTAAAAAAAAAGAATGACCATGATGCAAAACAGAAGCAAAGGAGCCAATCAGCAACGAGGAGACAAACCAATTAATGAAGCATCATAATTTAGAAGAAGAACATTTTTATAGTGTAATTATTTAGATGATAAAATTATTTTACTATGTAAGAATTGATTCACGCCAGATTCTGAGGATTAACGAAGGGTCCAAATATGATGATATTTTTTTAAGCATCAACCAATTTTAAGAAGGGACAAGTCGATGACATACATAACTCGATGATTAAACGGGTCATGTCAAACATACGATTTAAAAATTCAAACGCGATAATAATTTTTGATATCGATCAACCTTGCGGAGGAATAAGCCGACGACGTATAATCCATAGAGCAGAGCAAAATTGGTCGATGCAAATATATATATATATAGTTTTGTTAACATGGACATCTTATCCTGTACAATCATGAACACCTACTGAGGTGATCATTTGTACATCATTGATCAAAATATATGTGATGTGATTAGTGATCATGATTATGCCACCTCAGCAGGTGTATATGGTTGTGCAGGATAAGGTGCGTAGGCTATCAAAATCTTATATATATATATATAGTCTGTACATCTTATCCTGCACAACTATAGACATCTATTAAAATGGTCACTTGTATATCATTGATCAAAATATGTATAATATGATTAGTGATTAGAATTATGTCACCTCAGCAGGTGCACATGGTTGTACAGGATAAGATGTGCAAGCTATCAAAGCCCTATATATATATATATATATATAATTTTAATATTCTATATATTTTTATATAAATGATCGTAAACTATAATTTATATGAACATCTTACATAAATTTTAACGATATTTTTTAATATATTTTTTTCTTCTCTCTTCTTTCATACGAAATTTATTTGATCATCATTTTTATTTTTTTCTTCTAAAAGTTTAAATGTTTAATTTTTTTTTCTCTTTCTTTTCTCTTATTTCCTAAACCTTAAAGTTCACATTTCGTCTTTCTTAAGATTCTTCATTTTCGTCGTTCATTTTTGCATTATTTTTTGAATCCTTTACAATCGTCACTTTTATATATAGATATATATAATTTTATTATCTTATATATTTTATTCTATATAATTATAAATACCTGTTGAGATGATTATCTATATATCATTATCAAAATATATATAATAATAATTAATTATTAAAATTATACTATCTACTACGTAGATATAATTGTATCAAATAAAATATATAAATTATTAAAGTTATATATATATATATATATGGTAAAATCTTTGCACTTAGTAAATTCTCTTTCATTAGGTAGGCAGCAGCCGCAGCCGGACACGTCGTTGCTTCCGTC
>JBBUKS010000008.1:12782170-12796520 GCA_038050645.1 Hedychium gardnerianum | reverse complement strand
GAATACTTGCGCAACAAGTTTCTTCCGATTACTTGCGCAACAAGTTTCTTCCGATTACTTGCGCAACAAGCCAACGCGCATGGCTTGCATGTGGCAACGACATGTGTGCTTGAGATCCGAAAGAGAATAGTGGCAAACATTGGCTGATTCACGTGGACACATCGTGCCCCGACCGGTCCATTACGAGCAATTGGGTTGACAAAAGAACCCTTGGGTTGGTGGAATCCGGGCCCTGGATTCTCACCTCCTTTGCTCTACATCAGCCGTAAAGCCTCTCTTTCGTTGTGGGACTAAAACCCACAAGTCGCGTTTCCATTCAAATTTTCCAACAAAATGTTATGTCATGTTGTTTACTGATTCATCCATTATAATCACAATTCATTTTTACAAAATTTAAAATAAATCGATTTTATTAAAGAACGTGTCAAAATGACATATGATGTCATGTATTTTATAGAACGTGATGTATTTATTAAAAAGTAAAAGTTCATAATATGTTTATTATAACCTCAAAAGTTTGCAATAAACTTGTAATTAAACCTATCTTATGGATTGCCGTGTTACTTCTTATATTTGTACTACTGATTTTAATTTGTATTTGTCAGCAGTGTCTTGACAGTTCATGTGCATGGTAAAGACATGTCTGGAAACACAACAACCAGTTGCCTGCATTTAGTTGACCTTGCAGGTAGTGAGAGAGTGGATAAATCAGAAGTCACAGGCGATACTTTGAAGGAAGCTCAATTTATTAACAAATCACTTTCTTGTTTGGGAGATGTTATTATGGCCTTGGCTCAGAAGAATTCCCACATTCCATATAGAAATAGCAAGCTTACACAACTCCTGCAGAACTCGCTAGGTTCTGAACCACATGCAATCCTTTCTATCGCTCATCTCATAACTAAATTGATTATATTTGTTCATTCAAATATTTTGTTTGTCTTTTAACTACTAGGTGGAAATGCAAAGATGTTGATGCTTGCTCATGTAAGCCCAGAAGCAGATTCTTATGGAGAAACAATTAGTACACTTAAATTTGCACAAAGAACATCAACAGTTGAACTCGGTGCTCCTCGCCAAAACAAGGAAAGTAGTGAAATCCAGGAACTAAAAGAACAGGTATCACAATCCTTTTTGGCACCATTCTATAGTGTTTTAAACATCTTAGATTTTGAATACTTCATTTCTGCATTTCTTGTATGTGTTCTGTTGTGGGGGATCCATTCAATATTAGGTTTAATATATCAAGATAATTGAATGAGCATTGGAATGATCCATATTTAGTGGTTCCACAATTTGTTGAAGCATTCTGTTGTGAGAAGTATTTTATTATTATTTTTTAATTTTTTTTTATTAAAGTAAAGGAAATGATTTCTAGAAATATATAAATGTTGCACCTTTATTTTGTAGCTAAGGATGGCAGTGGGTCAAGACCTACATGTTTGATTTCTTTTTTTAATCAGAGATGGAGAGGAAAGAAATATGTTGTAGCTGAAGTCTCGACTAAAAAGAGAAATTGAAGTTCATTATCGTAATTACTATCAGACTCAGGATGCACTATATACTTTTATTTAGTAGCAAGTGCCATTTTGTTCTAATTAGTATGATTCTTTTGACCAAAGCTTGTACTAACACGGGAGGAGAAAGGAGGGGACAGGAACTTTAGAAGCTGTAACTGCCCATCCATCAACTTATACAAACTCATACTAAACTATAAATAAATAGAAGCTTATGCTCATCTTCCTCACATATGTAGCTTTGCAGTTGCTTTTAGTGAATGGTTCAAGTTCGCTGCTCCTATTTATAATACCCTTTCGATTGTTCTATCCAATCCAAGCATTAGAAGGTGTTCAAGAGGTCCAAATGCAGCTAATGCTAATCCAATAGCCAATTGCATAACTGCGCTACAAACTCATTTTTTGATGATAAATGGTAGCCAAACCACCCGATTAAGGAAACCTGCAATTACACCTGCAATTTAAGGAAACCTGAACCCAACTCAAGAGATACCCGTGAATACCTGATTAATGGATACATATTGTCATTCCTATTCCTAACCAGATTGCTGTCTTGTATCATAACTTCATAAGTGACCATTTTCTTTTTAGTTTTTTCAAGATCAGTTTATTTAATTTATTTAAGTGAACACATTTTTTCTTTCCCGAATTACGGGTTTATGCATATGCTTTTGTTCCTTGTAATATGGAAATCCTAACCATGGATTCATCAGCAGATAGACAATCTCAAGAAGGCTTTGGCTACCAAAGAAGGAAACAAGGTTATGCATGCACCTAAGACAAAAGAACATACTCCTGTACCGGAGAGGTCAAGAAAAATGATTGATCGCACTCCACCACGTCCACGAAGGCTGAGCATCGAGAACAGTAGTACTTCGAAGATTAGAGCATCAAACAACCCGGATGATATGCAGGTGCTAAAATATACTTCAGAGTATAAGTTTAGTTTGTGATAGCAAATTAAGTTCTGAAGGACTAAGTTGTGAAAAGAATCAGCAAGCAAAAAAAAAAAAATGCAGATTCAGATGTAAACTTCTCTTTTTTGTTCTCATTAGTTTTTCGTGTTGCAGCAATCATCAAAAGTGTGTCCAGAAGCATCCGCAGAGATTGAAAATAATTGCGGAAATGTAGTTTTGCTAGATGTTTCTGAAAATGCTGACATGAACAATGAGAACCTTGTAGCTGGTGGCGGTGGCAAGGATCTCCATCAACCTTTACCAAGTAGCCAAACCGCACATGCAGAGAGTAAGATCCCGAGGATTGAAGGTGGTTCTAGAATAGAACAAAGATCCCCTGATCGAACAAGAAAGTTTGATGTGATTACTACTCCTACCAGAACATCAATTATCAACAAAAGTTTCAATAAAGTTTCCATAAGCAAAGGATCTCACTTAAGGAAATCCTTGCAGACAATTGGCAGACTGATCAACGTCTCCGATAAAAGGTAATAGATTAGATATAGGAGCAATTATGACACAATCAGCAACTTTCTTTTCTGGAAACACTCAGATTTAGTTGACTTGTAACTGTCTATAAATGTTCAGGAACAATACGTGTCATACAGAAACACCAACCTCAAAAATTGTCAAAAGGACCAACTTTGATGAGAAGACACCAATTACCGGTGATGCGAAATTAAGAAGGCGTCAATCTTTGACTACTATTGAGACATTAGGCTCGAGTGTATCAAGGAGAACATCAATTGGTGGAAAGTCAATTGATTCAAGTGAGTGGAAATCTAAATCCTTTTTCTTTCTTTATCTCTCAATATCTAGAGAATCTACCTGTGCAAGAGTAGATTTAGCAATTGCTACTAAAAAATGCACATACAATTATGAAAATTTTACCTACGCATGAAGGTTTCTTCAATGCTAAGTATAACCATGCCTCGGATAAATATAAATATTTTACTAATACGATTGTTTTCCTTTATGTAATTTATGAATTCATGCACTCAATTTTAAGAAATACTTTAAACACACACTCAAGTTTGATATTTATCAATTCCTCCGCCCATTGCAGCACAAAACCAAACTATTGAACAAGTATTTGTTTGCCTGAGCTAAGTTGAACAATGGCTAAATTTTGGTTATCTCATTAAACACTTCCTCTCAGAAGTCATTTATTTTAGAGCTCAAATCTGTACCAAATTATGTTGTTGCACTCTTGGTGACCATGAATCCATTCGTATATTTTTCCAGATTTGAACCTCAAAGAGCTCAAATTTGCTCTAAATTTACAATTATTGTATTCTTGATAGTCTCCTAAATCCATGCATTTTTTTTTATTATTTTCAGTCCTTAGGGTCATTAATGGCTTTATGCCAAAAGTATTTGATGCCTCGAGATCTTGGATTCGTAATAATAAACCACAAGGGTTCTATATTAATAATAAGAGTCATAATAAAATAGATGGATTCAGGGGCGACCATCAAGAATGCAACAATGTAAATTTAGAATAAATCTGAATGCTAAAGGACTTCAAATCTAAAAAGAAAATATTAACGAATTCAGGGGATCACCGGAGTGCAACGGTGCAAATTTGAAATAAATTTAAACTCTTTAAGGTCATTAATGACTTTTGGACGAAAGTGCATGATGAAATAACTAACTTTCTCCTTTTTGCCTTAGTTCGGTTTGGTTCGAACAGGGAAAACGAATCCAACGCATTTTTCTCCTTTTTCTCTTTGGATGCACGTTTTGAGTATTTCTAAAAGTCGTGTGCATGATTTGGTAAATTATCATTTTCCTTTCAACATTATAATTTGTGAACAATTTTTACCAATCCATTCTTTCCTTGCATTTGCACAACATCCTAGCCGATCACAATTTCATGACCACATAGTTGCTTGGCATTTATCCCAGCATAAATTCTATCGAGGCTCCAATGTCATTTTCTCGGCCATATAGTGGAGAATGGTGCTTGCTGACGATGAATTTGAGTTTTATCGGACAGTAAAGAAGACACCTTCTATTGACATATCTATAATTAAATCTTCTAAAAGCTTGTGGGTATGTGAAACTTCTAAATTAATACAGTTGTAATGTGCAATGGCCAATGAGATATGGTAGCCATGGTTTGTTTCTTTGGCATCTAACCCTGTGATGTTTGATCTCATTTATGCAAGTTTCAACAGTTTTGGTAGGTCGGTCCAACTTAAGAGTTCTGTATTGTGTTGAACGAAAAGTCCTCTGTCAAGTTTTAAATTTATTTCTTATGAACCATGTCTAATAATTTCCGTTTGCATCTCTAGTTAATATATAATTTGAATATTATTAATGATGTGGCAAATCATATAGCTTAATGGATGAACACAAGTTAGAGATGAGAATGATTACAATAATTTTGCTGACAATATACTCATAGAAATCCACCCTAACTTTGTTGATTCTTGTCAGCTTCAAGAAATCTTCAAAACATGAGAACACCTCCATCAGCCTGTCCATCTGCAAAGGCAGCAAAGAGATTTTGAGGGAAGAATTGCTGCAGAATCTCGGTGTTTACCGACTCCCATCTCGGTTGACTTTACGCAGAAACAAGTTGTCAATCCGCATCACAATGAATGCCTGTGGGTGCGAAGCTAACCATGCAGAGTCTGCTATTTCCAAATGGAAGCTTGATGTTTAGTTTAGCCAAATGAAGGGACACTATAGAACATGCCCGTTAATGTCTATGGATGTGAAGCAAACCATGCAGAGTTTGCTATTTCCAAGATGAAGATGATTTGTGGGATCAAAATATGTCTAGTTTGATTGATCCATGTCTCCATTAGAATTGTTGTGTGTTTACCCAGTCATTTGGTGGAAAAGCTGATTAGTTTTAATTTATTTGTAACGACGGTTGCCAAAGGATAAATTAGATTATATATTTTTATATGATTTGCAAATGACATGATTGTAGTCAAATAAAATATAAAAAAAATGAGTACGTTCGTCTTGAGACTCTCACTACTCATTCTCGAATTAGAAAGATAAATTATAAAATTAATTTATAATCATCGTCGAATGACTAAAGGATGAAAAAAAAAATCGAAGATATACGTCCGTAAACAAATGACATGATGCACGTAGAGTTTGTGAAGTTTATTAATTCGAAGTTGATTTGTGTTGATGGCTTGAGGCTTAGAAATGAATGTTAAAAGCTTTTGAAGGAGAGCAGGTCGAATGATTGCATTACAAAGATTCGAGGTACAGCTCGAGGAACTTAATACATTTGATAGATTAAAAAATTAATATATAGTTTACTCTAAGACAACGACTTATGTGATCAAAAGGTCCAAAAGTAATGCAATGACAGATGTCTTCTTAATTTTTTCATATATTTAAAAATTAAATTTCATCCTAACTAAATTAACCTAAGAATGATAATTGATAGGCTTTTTATTAGAGCGTTTTTTTAATTTATTATGATAATCGGTGAGATTTTTTAATGGGATCAATCGATTATTTTCAAGATTAGATGATGAAAGTTGATTATACAATGTCAATTAAAAAAATTATAAATGTACCTAAGTAAAAACATTGAGTTTATATCTTCCAAAAACTAGAGTATTCAATTTGATAATAAAATTTATTTAATTTATAATTTAAAATCTCCCATCAGATATTTGTTGGTGTTAAATAAAATTTGTTAATTTACTTAGGCCACACGACTTTCTTAGAATAAGTAATATCCTAATAATTAGGAAATAAACTCATTTCTCATTCCTTTTGTTTTATCCTGTGAGGATTTAAAATGAATAGTTATAATAAATATGGAGCACAAATTAAAAGGAACGTTCATCGTTTTTTTTTTATTGTTGTTTCTTTGTAAGATGAGTATTTTATTTGCAATTAAAATTAAATGGACGAACTGACTAAAATATTCTTATATAATTTGACCATTTAGTTGTGTAGAAGTTGATTGTTAATTTCAATATGAAATATAAGCTATATGTTAATTTCTATAAGGATAATGATTAAATAATATTTATTTTAAAAATAATATTTTTTATAAAAAATGTATTAATTATTTTATTTATTAAAATATTATTTTAATTAAGTTATGATTAAAAAAATAATATAAAATCATTGTCGTGAAAGCTAGCAATTAGTTTCCACGCGATGTAACTGTTAATTTCTACGGCATGTAGAAGATAGTTGCTAGCTTTCATACTATCAATCATAATTAAATAATATTTATTTAAAATATAATAAACATCGATAATTATTCTATTCATTAAAATATTATTTTTAATTAATTATTATAGTATAAAATCATTATAATAAAAATTAACAATTAACTTCTATACATTATAGAGCACGTAGCTTTTAGCTTTTTATACTACGCAGAAGTTAGTATATATTACTAGTTTCTAAACTGTCAAATAATAAAGAATATTTTGAATAGTTTGCATGTTAATTTCACTTTAATTGAAAATGAAGTGTATTTGACGATTTTATAAATGATGGATGTCTTTTAATTTTTCCCCCCATAAATATTTATATTTAGTTATAGTAAAGTGTATTTTTTAATCGTATAGATGCACTCATTTGTATTAATTATTTATTTTGATAAATAAATTTAGAATTATATATTTTTATTTAATTATATCAGTGCGTATTATAGAAATTCTTAACAAGTAATTATTCATACAGACGTTTCTAAGATTCGTGCTCCACGCGATCATGCGGCCTTCACCTGCGTTTTAGTCTCTCTCACTCTCTCTCTCTCTACATAACCGAAGGGCAGCGATTTGAGAACGAGGCGACTTAGATCTGCGATCCCGGCTTAGGGCTCTTCCGCGTTCCTTGATCGGGCAGAGATCCATCGCCCCCTCCCTCGGGATCTCGCCTTCCTCCTTCCGCTTCGCACCATGGCCTGCATCAAGAGCGCTGCGCGATCGGCGCTCGTCTCCTTCGCGCCAGATGCGCCCTACTTCGCCGCCGGCACCATGGCCGGCGCCGTCGATCTCAGTTTCAGCGCCACCGCTAACCTCGAGATCTTCACGCTCGACTTCCAGTCCGACGCGCACGAGCTCCCCGTCGTCGGCGCCTGCCCCAGCGACGAGCGCTTCAACCGCCTTTCTTGGGGGAAGCCCATCCCGGCCTCCGAGGAGTGCGCTTTAGGCCTCATCGCTGGCGGTCACACCGACGGCAGCATCGGCGTTTGGAATCCCCGTAAGCTGATCAGGTGCTCTGGGTTTAATTCTTCAATTCTTTTGTCTCGGCATTGCTTAAAGTCCGGATCTTATGGCGATATTATTTTTTCCTATGTAATTGTAGTCCCGAGGACCAAAATGATGCTTTTGTAGCGAAGCTCGAAAAGCACGTGGGATCGGTTAGTAACCGTCTCTTTTTCTTCAAGTCAAGGGCTTCGTTGCATTGAAAGTTGCCGATTCGTTTGATTGGCTGGTTTTTTCATGTCAGGTCCGTGGTCTGGAGTTCAGCACGCTGTCACCAAATCTACTCGCGTCCGGGGCTGATGAAGGGGAGCTTTGCATTTGGGATCTGGCAAACCCCTCAGAACCAAATCTTTTCCCATCTCTGAAGGTAAGCATGAATTTAAGGAACAGTTTTTGTATATAAATTTTGGTTATTAGTATTTTGTATATAGGGAAATTCATTTTTGAAACAATATATTTCTCAGATTTGTATGGTTGTATTGTGCTTACCTCAGACTTGACTTTAACATCCAAGATTCCTTGGCCCCGTTGGCATATGCTGTTATTTAGCCCATTCACGTTAAATGAGCTAATTTAGCTATTTCTCTTATGATGACACCATATGTATAGCAAATTTTATAGTTTACCATAATATGAAAAAAATGCTCTCTTTCCTTTCACCTGTGAACAACCAGGTGTCTACTGCAAACACAGTTGTTAAATGTAACTGTGGTGAGGGAAGTTTCCATCTTTCCTAGTCTGCTAATATTGCTTGTGAAGATCTGATGCACAAGAAAAACTACTATTGATTTTGATGAAATCTCTAGTGAGAATCTGTACACAGTAACACATATGACTAATTTGTAAGTGGCTGTTCTTGCTCTAATACAACATTTTTTTTTTTTTCAAAGTTATAGATTTTTCTGCATAATGTGGTATCCTGCGTTCAATGCACTAAATTATTAGTTCCAATGGGAAGTTTTTTTTTTTGACAATTTTTTGGTGAAGTTTTTCTATTGTTTCCATTGGATTCAAAAAATACAAAATAAATCCTGTTTTAACTTTGGTTAGTTGATCGAGGTAGCCAAAAAAAGCTTTGATTTATGCCATACCTCTTATGCTCATCATTCTTTACTATTAACATGTTAACTTGTCTTTCTATATATCGGTGCTAATATGAATTTCAAAAATTCTGTGCCCTAAATCCATATTAAGATTGTTTCACATCTTTGGAAGAAGCTTATGTACTCTTATGCAACGTTTCTTCTATTTGTTGGTTTCCAAACACTGAAAATATGCATCAGGTAATAGCAAAATTGTTCGAAGCCTGGTTCTTGATGGGCATGAATCTTCAGGTTGAAAGTTAATGTCAGAATAATTCCCTCCTGTTGAACCAATACTACTACATGGGTGGTCTGATATCAATTAATCAGACATTCTGAGGGAGTGTGACTACCATATCTGAAGAAATGCTATCATATATGAATGAATTGCTCTGGGTGTTCCTTGACCATTTATGATTTACAGATATTGAATAGAATGTTTGGTAAATAAGAGCGAGTTTTAATGCACATTAGCAACAATAAAACAAGATAAAATTTATTTAAGTATAGATGATGATATAGTAGGGGATAGAGCCCAATGGCGTAAAATGATCCATATAACCGACCCCACATAGTGGGATAAGATTTGGTTGTTGTTGTTGTATGAACACATGTTAATCTCTTCTAAGACCTTGTTCCTTGTCAAATGATAAGAACCCGTTCAAGGTCAATTCACCATTGTTATCAGTTCACAATTTTTCTTCTTCTTATTTTGTGTTACAATTATAATGATCATCCTGAACTCTTGAAATCCAGATATTTTTTTCCTTAAGAGAATATATTCAAGAGTATCTTGTGAAACATTTACAAATAGAAGCATATATCAAGAACCAAAATGTGAAGGAGTTTGTCTTGGACCCACTAAATCTTTGTGAATAAGGTCCAACAAGACCTTACATCTTAAATGAGAATGTCCAAACAACTTCCAATGGCTTTTCCATATTAACAACTTTTACATATCATCATAACTAAAAAGAGAAAGATTGGGAAGCTTGCAAACCAGATTCTTGACCATTATTGTCTTTAAGTTGTTCATATCAACACTATGAAGTTTTGCATCTCAAATAGTTGCAACTTCTTTTTTGGGCATCTTCTCAATATAAGAACTATGTGCTTATAGAACTTACAAGCCCACCAAATTGGGCGATGGAAAGGATGTTCACCTTCTCGACTTTCTTGAGTATCTTTTTTGGTTCAAAAAGAACATGGTGATTTATTTCATTGTCTTAGTCATGGAAAATAGATTTTTCTTTATACCTACACATGATATGCACTCCTAAGATTACTACTCATTAGATTGGACTATAACACTTGATGGATTGTATTATTTAACATGGCTATTGCATCATTCTCTTCATAAGAATGAAGACTAGTAAACTTTGAATCATCATCAGTAAGTGGATGATATATCTGAAATTAACAATCCATCAACAATAAGACTGTTGTTTGCAACAGTTACTTGAGTTTAACCCGACAATTTCCTTTTATATGAACAACTTTGCCACAACAATAACACTTGATCTTCTTTTTGTTGCCACCTTTCTTAGAAGAGAGCTCCTTTTTGTCAACATTCTTCTTATCATTATGCAGAAAAAGAGCTTCTCTTTCACCACCTTCAAGTGAATTGCCCATCATTTAGTGAGATATTGATTCTTGAGAAGTGATAAGATTCTCCAACTCTACCAAAGATATTTTATTTTTGTCATCCTTCAAGTAGACATGATAAAGGGAGAATACTCCATTCAAAGACCATAAGTCATATGTTACTTCATCCTTTTTTAGATATAGTTTCTTCTTTGATCCAAAAGTTAATTCACCGTGCATAACATTTTAACCTTCAAGAAATATTGAGAAATTGACATGTTACCTTAATTTGTGTTAGCCAAATCATTCTCCAAATAATGTATATGAGCAAATTATTCTTATTGAGCAATCCATCAACATAGTTCCA
Organism: Hedychium gardnerianum; assembly: GCA_038050645.1. NCBI lineage: Eukaryota > Viridiplantae > Streptophyta > Magnoliopsida > Zingiberales > Zingiberaceae > Hedychium > Hedychium gardnerianum. The sequence goes on along the minus strand of JBBUKS010000008.1, from coordinate 12,785,807 downwards.
AATCTCCAAAGCCAATTTGCACCTAATAATCTGTTCAAAGAGATCATGGGAGATCTTTCTCTTTAGCACAAATATGCTTTTTCATTTGATTATTTCACCTTTTTAGCATATTTGGGTAGTCATCTTAACGTTCCTTGGTTGTATAGTCACCAACCACATTCCATTGTTCTTCACTAGTAAGATATGATTCCATGAAACCCAAATCTTTTAATTGAATTGATTGAGAATTTCTATTCGAAGTCCACTAACATGGCCATTGAAATTTAGTCTTTGTCGAGTGTCTTCTTTTCTGAGGTTTTAAAAGAAAACTTTCACTGTCCTTGTGGTTTTGATATCTTATGAAGAAAAGTAATACTTTTATGTTTTTCTTTTAAATAGTGGTAATTAATTATATTCTACCCTTTAAAGCTCATAATCAGGTAGTTCAATGAGCAACAGTGTTTGCGTGGCATGTGTGTAGGGGTGACACGTGAACAATGAGTCTGTGTTTTAGGTTTCATTTTGTGTTTGTCTGTGCACTCTGCATGAATCGATACCTAGGCAAGGGATTGTTGTGCTTTTTTTGGCATGGAAAATTGTCATTTCTGTGCGTGAAGCATGATTCAAGTAGAGAGTTCACAATGTGTCGCTGACAGCCTTTCTCTGCATTGTTTACAACTTGGACTCCCTCAGTGGAGGCAGAGATGGAGAGAGCAGAGCGAGCCATTGCCATCCGGTGAGATAAATAGCAATACTTTCTCATCACATTTTTGGAAAGACCAAAGAAGTCGAATAGCAATACTTACGTTGATGGGAGGAATAGTTAAGCTGTTTTTTTCTTTCTAAAATTAATTCTGTCTATTGCTGCAATAGATAGTTTACTAGAATTTGTCATGCAAATCAAGCATTCATTTAGTTCATAGTACTTTGCACCACGTGAATTGGCATTGAAAGTGATTCACTATTTTCTTATTAGATTCTGCTTGCAATGAGTTCACTATCTTTTTCTTTTATTCACTTGAAGTTATATTTGCTGGTTTGCTTTGACAGAGAGACAACACTGGTCTTAATTCTGAAAACAACGAACTGAAGGTGCGGGTACAGACCATGGAGCAGCAAGTTCATCTGCAGGATGGTAAGGCTTTTATCTTTGGTTTTTTATATTAATAACTAATCTCTTGGTTAATACTAAACTTCAAAATTCTAAGCTTGTCTTCTAGGGTTTCTTTCTCTATTCCTGCTATTTGTTTTTTTAAAGATCACAGTTGAGATATAGGATTTCTTATTCTTACAGATAATGAGAAGATAATTTGCTTACATAAAACCACCCAAATCTCACCACTTAATACTAAAATAACAGTATGTGACTCACATTATAATTATTGTTTCTAATACTCCCCTCTAAGTTGGAACACAACTCTCTACCATGCCTAAATTGTTGCACAAACTTATTTAAGTTTCATTAAGTAGCTTGGTAAGAATGCCAAAAATTTGGCCTTTGAAAGTGGTAGAAGGGCTATTATTCTTGGACATTATGGTACAATGTGTCTCATGTGTTCATGAAAAAATTAATTATTTGCAAATTGCAATGTGAATGGAGTGATGCAATGCAAATTATATGCAATGATGCAAACAGAGGTTAGTAAAGCAATGCTTGCATCCGCGCCAAGCGTGGTCATCAGTAGGCCACAGCTCATGAGCAAGAGGCGATGGTTATGGGCTGCTATTGGTGGTGCTCGGTTCACAGAGGCTAGTAGTGACAGTTTCACATCTCTCAGAAGCCTTCTCAGCGAGTGGAGGTAGATGGTCGGGTTGTTAGCAGCCCTTCACCAAGTTCAACCATTGATTTCTAATCTTCAAAGGGAGAGTTCTGGTTCTCTGATCCACAGGGTCTCTAGAGCCTCCTTGGCAAAATGGTCGATGTATCCCTGGCTTATAGAAAAAGGCTTGCCTTGGCTTCGAAAGGAAGTGGTGCTCAAGGGAACACCACACGGATTGAATGAGATCATAGCTACTGTAAAGTGTGGTTTGGGCAGCAACCTCTATGGTAGGATGGTGATCTGACAATGCTCTGTGCAACAACAAATCTCTTAGTAGCAAGGAACTCACTCTAGGGATGATGACTACAAGTGATGGTTGAACTTCAATTGAGGAGCAGCTTCTGTCAGTTAGTGGAAGAAATTGAAGTTTGGAAGCTTGGTGGAGAAGATGGTTGAGGGGAGGCGTTCTAATTATTTCCATTATTTTGTGAAATTGAATAATATCTGAAAGCAATTAGGTGGGACACCAATGATAAATAGGTTGAGATGATACATACTAGTTCAAAAATAATCAATCTATTCTATAGTTATAATAGTAATATAGGGTTAAGGAATGGAGGGAGGCTAAAAAAAGATTAGTCAATATAATAAAAATAATTTAATTAATTTGAATATTATCAGCTATAACCTTATATAGAGGTCAATGAAGGCACAAGTTCGTATAGCCAACTTGAACTAGTTGAGACAAACAAATTGATTATGATGGTGGTAGTTTTTGGAAAAATGGGTACAGCACACTGTTGTATTGATTGTTATTCTATGTAAATATAACTATTATAAGGTATGTAGTACTTTATAAATCCTAAACCCATTATACATAACTAATGACTCATAATAAGTTTAATGCTTTCCTCAAGTTGAAGCATAGATTCTATATGTTCACCTTGTTGCATAAACTACAAAACATTTCGCAATTTGAAAAATAAAAGTAAGACATCAAAACAGGTAGGTGTCCGTTCCTGTGATCTCAAAACAGTGTTAATAGGGAGAGGATGAAGCAGTGAGCTTCTCCTTGAGGCAGCATTGACAACAGGAGATTGTGAATGAAAGGGAGAAGGAAAACACTCAATGAGGGTCCTGGGACCGATAAAGATTACTGTCTTGTGGGACACGAACACAGGAAGGATAAGATGAGATCTGGAAGGAAGATGGACATCACAACTTATTCCTCTGCTGAATGGAGCCAACTGAGAATAAGATTCTTTCTTTTGAAGAATTAAGTATTGTTCAGGTGAAGGTCTTCACAGGTTTTTAATACAATGCAGGATAAGTTAGGAGACTAACTAGACAACAGCTTGCAAGAAGCCTGCATTTGCTGGATGATGGAAGAGAGAATTGCTTGATGTGGGCCTGATGTTGGAGCTTCAATGTAGCAACAAGGAAAAAATAGGGACGAAAGAGGCGAGTGTAGGAACCCTTTGCCTTCACCTTTATCGGCGTGTTTTTTTCAGTGACTAAAATCTCGTGCCGAACCGCCCGATACGGGCGAAACGTACCGTTCCGCTCGCACACCGAAACCGGCACCAGCACACCCGAGGTTTCGAGGTTCACGGTCGGCCTCAGAGGCATTGTGTGAGCCCCGCCGCCGGCCTCAGAGGCGTCGCGCAACGAGTCCGCCGTGGTCGCGGGGCTCACGCGACGATTCCGCCGCGGTCGCGGGGCTCGCGCGACAAGTTCGCCGCGGTCACGGGGTTTAGGCAACGAGTCCGCCGCGGAACAATAGTTCAATTATTAAATAAACTTTCGTTAATAATTTCAATTAACTCCCGACTATAGTTGGGATATTTTAAATAGACTTAATTAAATCCTAATAAAATTATCCTATTAATTATATATAT
>JBBUKS010000008.1:12760133-12782070 GCA_038050645.1 Hedychium gardnerianum | reverse complement strand
AATTATGAATGTATTGAAATATTCCCTAGTCGATGAATTGATGAGTTCGGACATCATCGATTCTGAGAGACTAGCACATGTTATACTCTTTGGTTTATCCAAGCAGCTGCTCCTCACTGGCAGGAGACATTGGGATGTCGAGAGTTAAACGTAGATGCTAGTTAAGGGTAATTAGTTCATTGAAGTGACCTGCCATGAGACTTCATATGGTTCTATACATATATGGATATGTCAATGAAGATCTCATTGCAGCTTAAGTGCAAGTTTCCTTCGACTTGAGATATTCAAGTCATCTTGGTCGTGGAGACTTATACTTTGACATCTTAGTCGATACATCTCCGTGGAGGTGTGGGTACGAGATGATTTGGTAAAAGTCAAAGTGTCAGAAGGTGTTTGGATAACCCACAGAAGATTCATCGCTCCTTGCATAAGGAGATGTGTACCCTATGACCACTTGTTAGGATTATTATTCGAAGTTTTTGGCCAAAACATTACATGTCGAGAGTATGATACTCTTGGACACATGTCTAAGTAATTTGAATCCACAGGACGAAAAAGTATAACTTAGGCTAGGTGTGACGTAGTCAGCCTAGTGGGGACTCACATATAGATCATGTCATGAACCAAGTAAGTATAAGACGACTAAAAGGAATGAGACATGTTGAGGGTTCAGAAATGGTTCCGGGATCAACCGTTGATTTTTCGATCAATTGGGGGTCATGATGTACTACTAGGTGTCACTCATGATCTATTCATAATTAATGGTTAATTACAAATGACCAACATAACCGGGAACCTATTGGGTCACATGCACTATGAGTTTATCCGAGAGACATAAAACGAGTTTAAAATTGGATTCTCAAATCGAGAGAGATTGAGTCTGGTTGGACTAGACAAAAGGCAAATATGAAAAATATTTGTTGGGATGAAAGCGCGGATGTGTCACGTCTCTTGTAGACGAGGTAGACCTCTTTTGGTTTAATCGTGAACCAAAATTGGTTTGGTTGTAAACCAAGATGGTTTGGTTTAAAACAAAAAGGGTGTTTTGTTTTGAACCAAGTGAGTTTGGTCTTGAACCAAACTTAATGCTAACGGATGGGTTTGACTTAGCGGTAACGGGTTTTAGACTTGCTCTTCAAACTCGATAGGAGATCTATATAAAGATATAGATTAAAGAGAAATATAGTTTTAGACAAAAAAACCTAAAAGAGTTTTAGGTTTTTCCTCTCCTCTCTCTTTCTCTCCTTGCCGCCACCGACACAAGAGGGCCACTGCCCTTGCTGTCGGTGCCACCTCCTGCCACCGGCCTTCCTGGCTGCAATCCTTGCCGACAGACGTCCGACGACCGCCGGCAGCCCCACTCCAAGCACCGAACAGCAGCACCTTGCTGTTGTCCCGCGCGCCGTCGCCGTCCAACACCGCCGTCACCGTCCGTGCGCCGCCGCAAGACCTTGCCGCCGGCTACCCTTCCCTCCGCTGGTCCTTCTCCGACCTTCGGAGTCCCTGCCGCCGGCCACACTACAGGCAACAGCGAGTTGTTCCCCGAACAACAGCTTCGCCGGCTGTCATTCACTTCGCTTTGTGCTGTCGGGTTGCGTCTGCCGCCTGGCATTGAAGCGAGTTGGATTTACTCTGTGTTTGGTGTTGTCGGGTTGCTAACGCCAACTGATACCGAACGATCTCTCTCGGAGAACTTGTTTCCTTTCGTCGACTAGTATCGAAGACGGAATCGAGACTCGTGGCTTTGCGAAGTCGTCTCGATGATTGCTCAGCATGGACACGGATAAAGGCGAGGCTTCATAACGTTGCTAGTTGATGTCATTTCCACCCCACGTCATCCGGCAGGTATGCTTTAGTTTCGTAAAAATTGAATTCTACGATTATGTCTGACATGTTATATCCTATATGCGTGTGTTGTAATAATTAGATTATTATTTTTGTTTCTGCTGCGCTTTTTGCGAAACGTGTTCCAATGCACGCATCCATCGGGCTCCCCCAACAAACATCACTCTTGGTCATGCCTACCTGACAAATATAGAGAATTTGGTTGCCAAGAATAAGAATATATCATTTGGTGTTTAAATTTTGAGTTGTAGCATCTCTGCAACTTGTAGATGAGAACTGAACAAGTTGAATATGAATATTCCAAATGACAGTTATCAAAGATAACTAATAAACTAACACTAATAATAATAATAATAATAATAATAAAAGCATCTTGATTGAAAAATATCAAGCCTGATCGGGACGAAAGAATAGCCTGTTCATGTTAGCCAACTCTACAATGTCGTAGTCATATAATAGAAGGCGACCAATCCCGCATCTAGTGAGCATCTCTACAGCAACACTGCCTACACCACCTATGCCCTGTATCCGTAGGAGAAACACCATGAGAAATGCCGAAAGGTATCTTAATCTTTTGAAAATACAAGTTTATAAGATCTAACAAAAAAATGTAAAAGATAGTAGAATTATCAAAATAAGATTAAGAAATAGTAAATTGAATATACAAATAAAACATGCTTGTCACTAGAACATGTAACGCCATGATGTTTCTTGTTAACCGACTCATAGAGATCTCCGTGTCAACTCTTTTATATGCTTTCATTTTCTATTAAATGAAGGGTGGACGGTCCGGCCCCACATTCCGACCACCAAGTAAATCCTGGAAGTGCAGGTGGTTCCTGACGTGGCATCCCGGTATCACCAATAGTTTGAACGCCGTAGGTGTGCCTTGCGTGAGAATCGAACCCTCATTGTTTGATTGTTTGGGAAAGCGCCCCGCTTCTTACCACCGCATTGGGGGGGGCGCAAGAATGCAAAAAAAGATGCTTTCATTTTCTAGTTTTCATGCAAGGATGTTTTCTTACCCTCATCTAGATAGATTCATTAATGATCATAATCTTAGTATTTGAGATGACTTCCTAATTCATTCAGAGTGCAGATCTATCCAAATGTATTATTAACCATTTATGTGTAATACAAAACCAGGTTACATAAGCCTTTTACGAAAAGACACTCTAAAAGTTAATTTTTTTAATCTCACAATGGATGAAATGATTGAGAATTTAAATTATTGGTTGGGAAATAATTGTTGGAAAGAGACAAGAAAGTCTTGATACAATATTCTTTAACTTTATTCTCATGAATTGTTCTGCACAAAGGAATTATGAAAGAATTTTGACAAAACCATGTAAGATATATTTACTATTGGACCAATCATAGCTGGAGGGAAAATCTTCAAGAAAATTTTCAGGGAAAAAACGAGTACAATAAGGTAATACATAAATGAGCACGCACTACTATTGCAACCGAGTATTCTTTCATAGTTCACTACAATACCCATACGTTGAAGCGCCATCAGCCTACTGTAGGGGTTGTTATCAACAACCTCAGCGCTCATGTCCTGCATCATGCATCCAAAACAGCATCAACTCAACCTATCAATTAAGATTAACAATCTCAAAGTTACTTTTTTTTTGTTATAGAGAGTATGATTTACAAAGTTGCAGACCTTCACTTTGGATCTCTTAGTCATGCCAGCCTTCTTCAAATTCATAACCTTAATAACTCGTTCTTTCATCTAAAAACGAAACGTGGAAGGGGGGAAAAAAATCAACTAGACAATTCAAAGATATCGAAATAAGAAAAGAAAGAAATCAAAAATGGAATTTTACGACGACTACTACGAAACCAAAGTCCACACAACTTAACCAGATCAGGCGGATCGAAGAGTAAAGAACGGAGACAGGCTAACAAGTTTATCGGAAAAATGATGGTGGAATACCTGATCGATGGATCCGACGCGACTGGGATCGGAGATGCATGTCTTGGGGGCCTCCAGATCTTGGAGCAGAGATCGCAGATCCTCCTCCATTTGCATTTGGGCGATGGGCTACTCCTTTCTCCGATTCCTCGCCGTCCGGCCGTAACAAGAGCGGCTCTTCCAAAACGCACCGGATTCGTTCATTTCATTTACATACTCAAAACATTATTAATTTTAAAAAAAAAATAGTTTTAATTTTTTTATTATTTTGATAAATAAAGAGTACAATTGAATTTACAAAATGGAGATTTAAAATTATGATAAAATTATAATTTTAAATTCGGCGTAGATGAAATTCGTTAGTCAAATTTAACTGTGTTAAAATTTATTTATTTATTTATCAAACTTATTTATTAAAAATTTTATCGAACTAAAACTGAATAAACTTATTCATTAATATTTTCATAAATATTATTTAATCTTCTAATAGAGCTCAACTATTATTATTATTTACTACACGGACACTAAATTTAAGGATTTTCATATACTATGAATGAAACAAAACCATATTGAATTTTTATTAAAACTCGCCCAAGCACCCTCCTTGTGATTACCCTGCATCTGCCTAAGACTTTGCTTCCCTCATTCATAAACTGTCATGTAATTTTATTTAGTTGGGGAACCAATATCCAACCAAATCACTATAATTTCATAAAAATTTTCTATTAATTACTAAAATAAATTGAAAAGCGTTCATGATCGTCTATTCAAACAGTATGCTTTCTCAAGCCTGCTACTTACAGAAAAAATCTCTTATAATTCACCATAATTAAATCTCGATCCTGGGATCCACATTAGAGGTCTAGCCACTACACCACCAGAGGGCATAAACTGTCATATAGTTACTACAAGTGAACATTTCATTTACAGTTCAATTCATAACTCCAAAGCATACAGCCAAACTGAAATCAAACACTAAACTCACAACAATCGACATTTAGATATAATCTTTCCTCTAGGTTCTAACTCAATCGGTCACAGAAGGAGAAGAAAAATAAGGTCAAGAGCATTGCACGACTGAGGCAAGATGGATGCGCCTGCTTTGAATGAATTTCTTGTGGAACAAGTCAAACTTTCCGTTCTTAATAGTATCGCGGATAGTGTGAAAGAACCCCAAATAGTGGTGTGTGTTATGTCTGCGAGCATAGGAACACAAGTCAGTCAAAGTGATGAGAAAAACTAGCGTGTTCGAAGTAGCGAAAAAGCAGCTTACATTTCCAGTAGGATATGAGCCAACATTTCGTGAACATTCAATAGATGATTGATATAAGCTCGTGTGTGATTCTGGCAAGTGAAGCAAGTACAGTTTGCAACAATAGATGAAGTATCCTTCCTGAAGAGAATAGCAATACAGAAAAAAAAAATCATCGAATTGTACGTATTAACTTGGTTGAAATTGGTCTTGTGTCTGAAAATAGATAGTCGGTCCTATAGATATAGATTACGCACCTGAAAATTGTAGCTCTCAAATTTATCTTTGTACAGTCACTAGGGTAATCATCAAGCGGACGATCTACAATGTCTTCATCAACAATATTATGTGGGAAGATCAGTGCAAAGCCCCGAAGTGTAAGATGGTAAATATACCTGTTCGAGTTTAAAAAAAAATGTACATTTTGAGCAAAATACTATACAATTTAAGAAAGCGAGGAAAAGAATATCAAGACCTCCAAAACATACGTGGAATCGAAGAGATCCACCCCAGCAGCTACACCCTGCAAGACCTCCTCTATAGAAGGGTTTTAAGAAACAACATACATAAACTTATCAAGAATACTAAATCTACAATTTGGAGTATGATTTTTTTTTTTTTTTTGAAATTGGCAAAGGCAGTTAAAACTGCAAGTTGGTGTGTGTGGAAACTTGAAATAATTTTCCATTTCTATTCACAAAAATTCCATTCTACTTTGTTTACAACAAATTTTCTTGTTTTGAGGCAAGATCAAACATTTCACATGTAAAAAAACAAATATTATTATATGAAGAAGTAAAAAATTCATCAATTTATAATTCTTTTTCAAAAAAAAAAAAAAGGGAATAGCTCCAATTATTTCAGGGAGAAAAAAAAATCTTTAATTATTTATTTTAAAAATATATGAAATCTTAGTCACAATATTATTTTGTTGTTCTGATGCTCAACAGGCTATTGAAATTTAGAAAATAGATTAAGGAAACAAATAGCAAGAACTGATAGAAATTGTCATGACTGTAAATATTAGATCGGGACCTTTGGTAGGTTCTAAAGGTTTCCCCTTTCACTTTTAGAAAGGTGATCATGCCGTTAAATATAACATAGTATCAGATAGGAGTATGTTGTATGGATCATGCTAGACAATTTACAAAAAATATGCTCACACTTCAAATCAATGTTTGTGTTGAGTGTGGGCTAGTCCAATCCAATTTAACGAACAACCCGTGAGTGTTACGAATATAATCAACCTCTCGATCCCAAATCTACACCGAACCTCCCCATCTTCCTTCATACATGACCTCAACCCACAATGTTCCCTTATGTTGTCCGACGTGAGTGGGTGAGTGAGAGCCAACATTCCTTGGTCAAGAGCAAACAGCCAACAACATAGTTCCTAGTAGGTTCTAGTACCCTATTGAATTTGAGGAAGAGAATCTTGCAATATTTTTTCCATGAGACAACTATTACATTGGTATATTTAGACTCATAATTAACTATAAACCTAGAGCTACTAATGAGGGACTAAACCTACGAGAGCAATAGCTCTATTAATCTAACAGATTTGGTAGCTTTAGTACAGTAAGACTTCTTCATTTTATAAATAAAATAAATCATATCCTTTTCTCCCTCAACTATTTATCCTTTCAATTATGTCATGTAGATCTCCAGGAGATCATTGTGAATGAAAATCTTCATATCCACCTATTTAGCTTGTCCATAGTAACCAAAGTAGATCCTGGATGGACGTATACGTTGAACAAAACCCATAATTAAAGCCTACTTGACACATGATTACATTCTATAAAACAAGTGTCTTGTATATGATTCCTTCCTTGCACTCTCAGTAAACTCTCATTTTAAACTCATTTAGATTGGACAAGGCTTTTATCCTTTAGAAGCTCCATCAACTCTCAAGTGATATTTTTTCGCAGCGTTTATGTCTCCTTCATTTGGTTTATGAAGATGGAGAGGAGGCCATGCCATTAAAGAACAATTGCAACCCTTCCCTTAGAGGATGTGAGGAAGAAAATTGTAGCCTTAAGAGTGAAAACTTACTCTAATACCAAATTTGAGAAGGATGAAATATTGTATTACTATAATGAAAATGACTATTACATAATATTTATAGGACTCTGGTCAATTTTCTTGAGACGTTGTAGATAAAACATCAGAGAGGTGTCAATACAAAATAAAATAGGATGATGGACAGGTGCAGCGTCACACATCTTTGTCTATGCCTTGAGAATACAAAATCTAGATAAAGGAAAGGAATAATATTTTGAGACTTTAAGAAACAACAGAACACAATATCATGAATTCAGCAATTAGATTAAAGAGCCACACAAAAGTGAAAAGGATGAGCACTGAGAATAGAAATGACAATGGAATATGATAGCAGTTATAATCATTCATTAAAAAAAACTCTAAAACTGCCACTAGATAAAATTGAGTAAACCATGCAGCTATTTCTGTTGATAAAAAGGAATTAGCTGTATAATATCAACACCTGGGAGAGAAAGTCCAGATACAAAACGTAGCTTTTCCTCTGGAAGGCTTTCCTGAAAGATAAACCAAAAAAAAGTTTTGATTAAGAAAAGCTATATGATGGACGTGAAAGTGACAATTTCTGCTCCCTACAATATAGCCTCTGAGTTGACATTCAGAATTAAAATTCTGTATCCATAATCAGCATATTGAAGAAGTAGAACCTAAATGTTCCAGTTATACAAGAGAATTTCTGAAAACTATTGGTACAAACTAGTTAAGTATTTTTAAATTTAAAAAGAAAAAAGAAAAGAAAATATTTTATATTTGACCTCAAGATAGCAATTTACAATTTAATGTCAATACCTATTAATAACATAGGACAAAAATATGCCAACAAGATATTAGCTTTTTGTAATGATAAAAATAATACCTTGTATATTATGTTCTCAACTAAGAGTTCCTACTGTATAACACAATAATGACAAAAAAGGGTGAAACTTAGTGCTTTTAAACCCAAAATTATGTATCTAATCCATGATTTTAAATCTCTTACTATGTCTGGCAAAATGGTCGAAATATATTGTTCCAATAGATTAATGAATTTTGATACTACTCGACACAAGCAATATATCCTGTGTGTCATTGTGTTAATCATATTGACGAATATTATTTCATGCAAATACTTGATATCCCTTGGTATGCTAGAACACAATTAAGTTAACTTTAGATGTTGGTACGCTAAAACACAGTTAAGATGAATTAAAATAATATTATTATTTTTTTATTGCTTGTCCCATACAAGATAATATCAAAAACGTACCATTTCATATGGAAAACAAAGTTTCAATAATTATATAGTTGTCTTGTCTTTTTTGTCATCATCTATTTCTTCCTTCCACCTCTAATTCTCCAACAACATCATACATCGAAATGTGAGTACAATACAAAAACAAAATCGTTCCCGTCAAAGCCTGAAACACTTGAAACTTTGGCATGACTCAAGATTTTGAACCTAAATCCAATCATTTATCAAATGTTCATGATGCACAAAAATAAAGAACATTCGAACATGAATCTAGTAATACATTAGATATTGAATATCTAATGTGAAATATAACCATTGTTGAATTTTGAATTTTTAAATAAGATTATATTCCATACAAGTCTCTTTTTATTACTCGCTTAACACTTTGTGTTTTCTCCATGTTTCCATGCATATCTCTTTTTATTAGTTTACTCCATGTATTTCTTGATCTCTAATTCCATAAGCAAGGAAAGGGTAGGGGTTCTTATATGGTTTCAACCAGAGTGCAGAGTTGCTCAGAGATGCCTGAACGTGCTAAAAAGTGTTTTTGCTTATTTTTTCTTCAATTTAGAATTGTCACAATGTATTCTCTTATTCTGGAAAGTACTCTTTTATATATCATATTATATATCTTTTTCTGGATGTTCTTATTATCAGATGAATATTCAAGTTTTTGGGAATAAATAAAATGTATATTTTTTGCTATAGAGTATCCGCTAGAATTGTGATCACGCTTGCTATCTAAGTTATGGAAGTTGTTTTAGCGAATCGTCACCAAAAGTGTGCTTCCTTCAACGTGACAGGATAGCCCTGAAGCATGACATAATATGTTACAACTCACAAGTTATAAACAGATTTCATGTAGTAAAACAAATTAGACACCAGAGATTAAGATTAATAACTGGAAATGAAAATGTTAGAATTCTAGCAAAGACAGAAAGCATTTAGACTTCAAACTATATCAGTTTAAGATTTTTTTACATTCAGATATTAGATAGTATTAAGCTAAGAAATACATACAATGCTAGCAACAGATTGTGGCATAAAACTAAACTGGATGATAATAATTTCTCTAATTTGTCATTGGGTATATGATTCTTAAAACTGATAGCAAAAGGAGCTATTTATGGATCAAAAAAGGTCACTCAGTACTCTAATATGTTGTATCCAATTATCTGTGACTTACATAAAATATATTACTATGCATGTATATTAATGGTTGCTTATTAGAACAATTCTCATTTTATTTCTAAGCACAATGCAACCAAAATGTAACAGTTAAAGATAAATGAAGATCATCCTGTGGATTTAAGTGTCCACCTCGCGATTCTTTAAGTGCATAAACCATTTATCAATGCACAAATCTTTTTACCGTAACAGCATAGAGCAAAGCAGGTCGTTCTTCTATACTCTCACCAAGTCCAAAACCTCCTATGCAAAAACCTAGGTCAACCATGTGACACCACATAAGCATCCAATTGCTATGAACACGAACATGAATTAAACTTGTGAGGTAAAAGATTTGGAAGATTTAAATATCTACAAAGATAGATGGAAATAATTGCAAAGAACGTGCAAAAATATAAGTATACTTTAGACAAGTAGCAATTATCTAACTCATTTCCATAGTATTGTTGATGATATGGCCTTGCACATGGAGTTATTGGGAAATAAAATCCATGTGGCAGACCCTAATAAGGTAGGATAGACGATTCACCTTTTTGGTGCAATGAAAGAAAGATATAATCTTCTTATGTGTAGAACATCTTTCGTTTTGACAACAACTAGCCACTGCTAATAGAAACTATGTATTGTCATAATCTAATAAAAAAAGAGGGAAATAAATACAAAAAATATATACATTTTTGGTTTTTGCTCATTGTTATATAAGCAATTCTACTAAGAACTAGTTTAGCAAAATAAAATGTCTTTGATAGGTCAAGTTACTATATTTATAGTCGAAATTGTGTCATGATTTTTCCTAAATTAACTGAGATTCGTATACAAAAAAAGGCATTGCTAACCCTTTTGATCATATACAGGAAAAGAAAAAAGTAATAGTTAATTCATCCATGATTATTAAAGAGGAAGGATAAGTAATTCACCCACAATTTGAGAAGTCCAAATTAGATCTATTGATATTTTTGTACCTATGCATTTACATGAACATTTGGTAATGCTTTCATTTCTATAGGACCAACCAAGTTGCCGGTCTATAAGAAACTACTAATAAGGAAATGAAAGCTAAACTAAATTAAAATGTATTAGGATTGTAGGGCTATATGGACTAGAACCGTAGACTTTCTCAGTAAGCCGAATAAATATGATTCTTATTGAAATTATTGGAATTGCATTAAAGACTTGACATGAATTTTGTTGCATTGCTATTTCATCAATTGATGTAACAATTAGTTATTCCACCATATTTTATATATACAGTAAGGTAATGAGATGGCTCTATGTTCTCTGATTCATTATTTATATTCTGATATAGGAGAAATACCAAAGTGTTTCAAGAAAGTACATTGACTTTCATTTGCCTTCGGCCTACATTTTTCTAAGTTAAATGGAATCTCTATCCCCTCACTGGAGATATTATTGAAGGTATTTACACTTAAAGAAACATCTAAATATTGAGGTAATTAATTGTACATGCATTCCAAGATTGGGAAAATAGAAATCATAGGTAGTCAGGTCAGATTCTCCAATCAAGATATAAACATTGATCAATTCAATTAGAATTCAGTTATTTCAATCAATTTCTCAATTTGAATTGCTCATGTGTGTACTATCCCTAGTTCCTGCAAGTGAAAAGTATGCAGTTGAAGCCTTCCTATAGCCATAGAAAAACAAGATATAAACTGAGACAAATGTATCAGCACTCTCACAGCATCTGGAGCATCCATGTCTTCAATAATATACAGAAGTAATCATCTAAATAACTAACAGCACATGACATGTTATTCTCATTTGTGTACTTGGACATAGAGATTCCTACAGATTCCAACTTGCATCATTTTAAGCTTAGTTCTAATTTAAAAATAAAATATTGTCAGCATCACAAAAAAAAGTTCATGAAACCTGAGACATTTCTTGCAGCCACTTCAGTTGCACAGCGTTTCCGTTCTTCAATACTGGATCCACCAACAACAAATCCTAATACATTTTTCCCACCTTCCTGTATAATATATATCACATAACAGTTGGCAAATCCAAAATATTCATAGAAAAGAGAACATATTACATTGAACAACTGTGCAAGTGAAATCATTTTCCTCTGGAAAATGGTTTACAGTCACATGGCAGACATTTCATATGCAAAGCTAGATTGTGAATATACTGCCACTGCCACTGAATCACAATGTTAGAAATTAGGGTGAGACTTGACACCAGATTAAGGTCAATCTATTCAAACTAAGGTTAAAAAGTTTGTCAAATAAAACACAAGAAATACTAGAATTTATGAGTTATGAGTCATATATTTGTTGTGAACTCAATTATTTGACAGGTATTTTAGGGAGAGTATTTACATACCAGATCCAAATTGATGCATTCATCAAGCCAACGCAGTGTTCGATCAACAGAAGTTTTATTTCGCTTATCAGAGACCCAAGCAGGCACCTCATCTGCCATACTGGCCCATAGATTGGGCATTAGTGATGTGATCATTTCCATGTATGCTGACGGTTTCACCTGAATGAAAAAGTGAAGGAAGGTGTTAAATAAACAAAGGTGCAGATTATGTTTCTAAAATGCATGTCAGAGAAGATAGTTTCATGCTAAAATGGAGTACCAATTGACGACCAGAAGGTGTTTCAAAAGATGCCCCAAGCTTATTGGTGCCATCACTCTCAGGTAAACTCTCTAATGAATCCCTTGGGGAAGCTATAAAAAAATGATCATGCAGTCCCACCATCTGATGCAAACCTCCAATAGTACAGATAGTTTTAGTTGCAGGGCAATCTAAACTGCAAAGAACCTCCCAAAATACCAACATTTGTAAGAAATTTTAAGCAAAATAAAAAACCTTGAAGAAGTAAAGAAAGCTTCTATGAGATTTTATTCAATAAGAAACTTGGTAAAAGCATAGTTCATAAGATAGAAGAAAACCTAAAAGATCATACTGAAGTCTAGAAGATTAAAGAAAAAAACTTGCACATCATAATGAAGTCTAGTGCAGTGGGTCAGACCCAGGCATAGCCAACCCAGTACAACTAGAAATTGATCTAGTCAACACGGCCCTAGATGGGGCTGATTGAGGCCAAGCATGGTCATCCTTATCATGCTTGGGAAGCCCATAGGACTAAAAATTTAGGAATAAAAAAATAGAAAGAATAAAAATTATAATTGAAATGTTTGAAAATCTTAAAAAATAATTACAATTTTCAAATATTTTAAGGGTAATTTACTAAGATTTTAAATTTTGTAATTATTTAAAGGATAAAGGAGATTATATAAAAAAGTTATATATGAAAAATCAATAAGAACAATATTGGCGCTTGCATGGCCCAACTCCACGTCGAGCCAAACATAGCACATGGGCCAGGAGGCTAGCATCAAAAATGGACCCATGAGCTTCCCCTTCTGATAACATCCATGTCGTAGCATGCTGAGTCGCACCATAGGCAACCTGGCTCAATTGATACCTCTAAGACTATGTCTACGAGAATTTAGATGCTACTAAAATGAAAACTTGGTCATGATCGGGTCAATCGATTTGTCAATAAATAGCTTAAGAATATTAGAAATATTTTTTATTTCCTCTTCGCTCATTGGTCCAAATGCAATTCTTTGATTCCCTATAATATGTATAAATAACTAGTCTTCTAAAAATGAGTTTCAATCATGGTGAAGAGGTTCAGTTCCTTGGCTGTAAAAAGGAAAAAGAGGGTAACATGAAAAAGACTTAAAACTAAAGTGCATGAATCTCGATGATTACTT
This sequence comes from Hedychium gardnerianum, assembly GCA_038050645.1. NCBI lineage: Eukaryota > Viridiplantae > Streptophyta > Magnoliopsida > Zingiberales > Zingiberaceae > Hedychium > Hedychium gardnerianum. The sequence goes on along the minus strand of JBBUKS010000008.1, from coordinate 12,768,819 downwards.
GTGGATTACACATAGATACAACTTTATATAGTGGGATAGTTATTCATACTTAGTAATAGTATTATGCCTGAATTACTTGTATAGCATTTAGTCCATTCCTCAATCTTCTACTTTACATCTCTAATGTTTCGACAATTTATGCTTATGGAAACAAGGTTTCCCAGTGACAACACTAAATATGTGATTCTTTTACCATTAAACTAATATAACTTCACAGAGAAGTAGGAAATTGCATAACAATGTATAAGCCACACAAAATCAAAAAAAGAAAAGAAAAATGCTCTAAAACTTTTAAATTATCTAGTGCATTACAAAAAAAAAAAGGCCAGTCCGGTGCACAAAGCTCCCACCAATGCAAGTCCCAGAGAAGGGTCAAATCACATTGGGTCTATTATACACAGTCTTATTATACATTGCAAGAGGTTGTTTCCACAACTCGAACACGTGACCACAAGGTCACACAACAACAACTTTACTGCTGCAAAACTAATATTAACTGATTCACACAAAAATATTTTATGTGAGAAACTTGTAACTAATAATTAAATATGTGATAAAAATTGTTATCACAAATTTTGTCACGTTTAGTGACCGATCCAATTAATACTATCATAATATCATTAATAGTTTTAACTTAAATGGCACTAAAACTTTTAGTGAAAAGTCATCAAATTTTATCGACGTTTTTTTGTAATTAATACACACTTTTTTTGAAGTATATTAATAGCTGAAATTTGACAAGCAGCATCTGGTCAAATCTAAATCATTTTACCATACCAAATCTATGATCATAAACATCATATATTCAGTTGATAGTCGCAGTATTCCCTGCTCTCAGTGAAAATACAGAGTAAGAATAAACAAATTCACTTCAAGTTTTAAATGCAAACGACAAAATCCAGAAACTCCAAAAAAAAGGCATCACTTGTGATTTCAAACTGTCACTACAAGAAATCCAAACACGAATTGCATAGGTAAGTCTACGGAAGTGCCAGAGAAATCAGCCTCAAGTGTAAATGACACCTTCAAACATTAGTACAGTTTTTGAGATGGCACTTCACTCTACGGCATCGCACAACTAAAATGATAAAAATCAAAGCTTTAACAACCGGACTATAACTGCGCAGTGCGGCATCATAATTTCACCCCAAATCGGCATGAGACGCCAAACAGACATTTCGTCGAACATCCATAGTGACAGAATCGGAGCGAAACTTACAAATGGATAGGGCTGACGTGAAGGAGGTGAGAATCGGGGGCGGGGAGGTCACCGAGATGATCACGCGAAATGAACGCCGGGAGGCCCTTGATGGTCGAGATCAAGAAGGAGGGCGTTTCGATGGGTGCCGCGGAGCTACCGCCGATGTAGAGAGCGCCTGCGCGAGCCCTACTGCCGGCGCACGCCTTCGCCGCCACGAAGCGCATCCTTATCGTCTCTATCCCTAATTTTTGGTAGGCGAAGACTGAGAGCGGGATGGACCTGCGGGTCGTTTGTTATTGAAGGTTGGCGGGATTAGTGCATCCGAGAGAGTTTGCATATATATATATATATATATATATATATATATATATAGGGTTTTGATAGCTTGCACATTTTATCTCGTATATATGTGATTTTGATAGCCTACATATTTTATCATGCACAATCATGTGCACCTGTTGAGGTAGCATAATCTTGATCACCGATCATCATCACATATATTTGATCAATGATGTACAGATGACCACCTCAGCAGGTACCCATGGTTATGCAGGATAAGGTGTGCAGGCTAACAAAACTCTCTCTATGTATATATAGTTTTGGTAACATGTATATTCTTATATGGGCAATCATGGACGATGGTTTTGTGGACATCTAATGTAGCCAAAATTAAAGTTTTTTTCTCTTCTATCTTCTTCACGCGGTTTTTTTTTGTCCCGATTCTTTATATTTTTTCCAAAAAAAAATCAAATTTCGGCGTCTCTCTTCTCTTCCCCTGGTTTTCTAAATCTTCTCTTCCTCTGATTCCCTAAACCCTAAATTCATCATCGTCGCCGTCACCGCCTCTCCTTGCATCTCTGGCTGTCGCCGCTCGTTCCCACTCCATCTTTCCGGAGATCCCTCGCTTTCGTCACTCGTTCCCTTCCTCACCGCCGTCGTTCCCTTAATCATATGTAGCTGCAAAAATTGATAATCCTTCTATTTATGTTATAAGTTTTATTCTTCTATAATATAATTTATAGTTGAATTTCAATTCTTTTATTTCTGCTATAATAATTCTAAAATTAATGAAATGTTAGTGCAAGTTTTTTCAAAACATCACCAACATGGTGTTGTTTTGTGTATTGATGCTATTTTGTTCAAAACAGTATCACGTTGGTGTTGTTTTGAACAAAACAATATCATTTTATTCAAAACATCATTTTGGTACTGTTTTGTTCAAAACAACATAACGTTGGTGCTGATTTTTTTAAAAATAGCATCAATATTAGTGAGTGTCTAGAAAGTATATATGACCTCCAATTATGATTTTAATCCTCCCACAAGAAGCTATGATAGATGTATTCGAGGAGCTACTCCTTCTTCTGTCGGTAGATGTACTTGAGGATCTACCTCTTCTCTAAGGAAGAGAAGACAGTCACTGAAAAAATGAGGTAGTGCTTTAAGAAAGTCAAGGAAAAAGCGACCTCATTTTTCTCAACGAAAGAGAAGAAGAAGAAGAAGAATGAGTTGCAGTTAATAAGCGACAGGAAGCTGATCAAAAAATTTCCTTACTCCTCCCTCTTCTCTATCTTTCATCGATTCCTATTCTGCACCACCCGCGTCGAAGTTGTCGATCGTAGAAGGTATCAATTCATATGATAATTATAATATACTATAATAATTGATGCTTAATTAGTGAAACAAATATAACTGAAAGAGTTTTAATTTAATTATTTCCTGTTGTACTATTTCTTTCTGTACCAAAGATCAAAACTAAGAGTCAGAAATCAAATAATATATGTGTTATTCTCATCTCCTTCTTCCTCATGAACAAGATGATGATTTCTGAATTCTTAGATTAATTATTTTATATAAAAGTAAAATAAAGCATAATTGTTTGCGTGCAGAGAATAAAAGAAAAGTATATATGTTGGTCTCCAAAGATATATATGACCGCGTGCCAAGTGACATTGATCATGATGTTGGTCTTGCAAAACTAGCACCAACGTGATCATAGATTCTCATCACTAAGTCTGGTGCTGATTTTCGAAGATCAACACTAACGTGGTGTGGATTTTACAAAACTAGCACCATGGTGTACAAAAAATTTGAAATCATTTGGATCAATGATGAGAAAGTCTTAAAATAGTAAATGAGTGCATATTTAGACTCTCGAGAGCTATGTAAATCTATAGGACTTGGAATAAATTCGATCTGGACTTTCTAGATCTATCAATAAATTTTGATTGAAATTCATTGATTGACTTAGGGATCTTGAAATTTTAAACTTTTTATATGTGATAAAAAATATAAATATATAAGATATATACGACCTTCAATTATGATTAAACACAAGATGACTAATCATATCTGAATAGTTTAGCTTTCCCTCGCTAACGAATGTAGTCATCCTCACTCGATGCATTTGGAGTGTTTGGAGTTGTTTTGCAAAAGGAATGTCTAGGGGTCGAATAGGAAAATATAGTAAAGCTAAAAAAAAAAAATTTTGAATAACAAATTTTGAAGAATACCTTTTAAAAAAAGGTAAAGTATAGGGGTCGAAATGATTATTTACCCCCCAAATCTAGCTTTTTATGGCCTATGGGTATTAAATGAATCGTTGGAGGGGTCGAACCGGATTCTTCCCGCGAGCCATTTGGAATTGGAAGCGGATGATGGCCGAACGGCTCTCTTCGTCCGTGGCCCCCTGCCTCCTCCCCGCCCCCAATCCGCTGCGCGCCGCCGCCCTCCCCCACCGACGCCGCCGCCGCCTCTCTCCTTCCCGTCCTCTTTCTTCCGTCACTGCCCTCCGCCTCGCCTCTCTCCCGCTCGCATCTCCTATCCCCTGCCGATTCCAGGTCTGCTCGCCCTTCTGCCTTCCTCCTCCTCTTCCATAGCGCTGATGCTCGATTCGTGCTTTCTCTGCTGCAACTTCCACAGAGGCTGGCGGTTGGCGGCACTGGAAGGGTGATGCCGGTGGTGCTCGCGGCTTCCGACCCGGCACAGCTGAGAAGCGCGAGGGAGGACATCAAGGAGCTTCTCAACGCCACCTTTTGTCATCCTATTTTGGTATTCCGTCCTCGTTATGATGCTAATCTGACTCCGAGTCTCTGAGATGATAACTGATGCTTATGATTTCTGCATCTCACTGATCCAATTGTTACCTTGTGGCTAACGGCCATTTTTTTGAAATGATTTACCACTCTCAGTGATGAGGTGTTTGCAGGATTTATGCGCCTGGCTGATTTATTTTTCTCTTTCTACAAGTTTTCTAGATTTGATTAGGCCTTTGTGATAGTGATTTCCATTTTGGAGAAGCATAGTTGTTTTGCGTATGAATATTTGATGTCTGGATTATGCTTCTTAAGTTAGACAAATCTTATACCAAGATGCCGGGTCTTCTTCTTCCTCCTCTCTCCTTTAATAATGGCAGTTATGGGGGCAAGCACATAATGGACTGATGGGGAAGTAAGGACCTAGCCTGTTTAGCATGAAGATATTCTAAGACAACTCTTCATTAAGAGTTATCAGGATTCTAGGCATACAGCTACCCATCACATTATGATAAGATGATGCCTTAACCCTTTCTGAACAACCTTATGCTTTAATATTCTGGGTTCTACTTATCTAGCCCAGTTTTGATTAAAATCAAAACCAGTTGTTGATATTAATCCACAATTATGGAAACACCATATGCATCTATTAGCAAGATTAGTGTTCCAATATGGAATTTTATAGATTCATCAAGGATTCAAGGTAATCTAGTTTCTAAATCAGTGGATCATCATTACTATCTAAAGCTTGCCTTACAATTGTACAGTGTATGGTAACATTTGATAGATCCATGGCTAATAGGTTCGTTTGGGATGGCATGATGCTGGTACATACAACAAAAATATTGAGGAGTGGCCAATATGTGGTGGAGCTAATGGAAGCTTGCGATTTGAAATAGAACTGAAACATGCAGCCAATGCTGGTAATTGCTCAATTGCAAACAGAATTTGAATTCCTATTGAGCTCGAGTGATGCCATCTTAGTACCACAGGTCTTGTAAATGCTCTAAAGCTTATTCAGCCTATTAAGGACAAGTACCCAAACATTACATATGCAGATTTATTCCAATTAGCCAGTGCTACAGCAATCGAGGTTATTTTCTTAAACTACTTGCATTAAGTGCTACTCACTTTTAATCTAGCAACATTTTTTTCTTCTTGTGGGTACTATCTTATTATACTGAAGTTTTTATTTTATGTTGTTGTCTATCAGGAGGCTGGTGGCCCCCAAATTCCTATGAAATATGGAAGGCTAGATGTTTCTGGGCCTGAACAGTGCCCAGAGGAAGGCAGACTACCTGGTGAGAAAGTAGAAATGCATACATATTAGATTTTTCATCAGGTGTTTGTCTTTGAATATTTACTCATTTCTGGACATTCCGTCATTAAGACTAACCTATGAAAGTTTGTAAAACACTTTTGGAACTAAAGACACTATTGTAACATCATTTAGACATATGTACTTGTTCTGTTGAAGTGCTTCTCTGGAGAAATTCGAAATTCTACTAATCAATTGAGCTTCTACTGTTAGAAGAGCCTTTTCTTAGCACTATCACAAAAGCAAAAGTGCATTTTTACCTAAAAATCGAAGCTAAAGCAGATCACCAACTTTGTCCAATATCAGCTAAGTAGATCTCATGGTAATGATGTGTTTCTATTTTATATCCTTTGTTCATGAATTATGCAGATAGCTGCTTCAAAAATCAGCGTCTGTTTTAAGTGTCCTAGGATCGAGTTATCTAAGACACATGCAAGATTTGAGGTATAAGTTTTGTTTCAGATGCTGGCCCACGCTCACCTGCTGATCATCTTCGAGATACATTCTACAGGATGGGCCTCGATGACAAGGTCTAGTATCATGTAGAACTTTCACATGGATTGCTTGAGAACATCTCTCTTAATCTTCTTGTATTTGTGCTGCAGGAGATTGTGGCCCTATCTGGCGCTCATACACTGGGACGGTCCAGACCAGATCGAAGTGGTTGGGGAAAACCAGAAACTAAGTATACAGTATGTTGGCAACTTTTAGCTTGTGTTTGTTTAACAATAACTGCACATTTGGTTCACATAAATAATAATTCTATTTCTTATGAATTTTTATCTTACATTTGGTTTGAAAAATATCTCAGATCCAAATTTCTACGAAAATAGTTATTTTGTAATTCATCTTAGTCATTCCTCCCATAGACCTGGTTGATAGCTTTTTTAACTTATCATATTTGTTCTTTTCTGAAAATTTGCTAAAGAAACCTTTTTGCTGCTAGGATATATTGGTCTTATGACGCTATCCAATGTCTATTACTTGACAATAAATCATCCATTCTATTCCATGAATCAAATTATGGATTATATATTCCTTTTCCATCTCTACTATTTCATTTTTTCAAGAATAATTATTTTTATTCCTACTCAGCTCCATTCATGATCCAAACATGGTGATTTTGGTTAAATAGCAAGTATTTTATTTCAAAGGAGCAATAGTGACTGTTGTTTAAGGTGATGATCAATAAGAAATCTTCTACCTTATCATCATCTTTGAAATCTTTCATGTAGAAAATTTTTCTTGGATGGCATAAGTTCAAGGTTCATGTCATTTAATTAAATAAATAAATTTTACTAAATGTCACTTCCATGGGAGTTTGAAGTTTGTTGTAGAAATTAACATCTTGAAACAAATTTAGATGCCTTGATATGTTTGGAGGATAAGCTGACAAAACTGAAAACTCCTGGAAAACCAGAAAAATGGAAGATGCAATCACTCTGTAACCTAGTGGTGCAGACAAGTTATGCTTTAACTTAAATTCGATGAGCTATTTTATGTACCATAATCTTCTTTGCCCACCGCTGAAAAAAAAAAAATTAAGAAAAATAAGCAATTCAAAAACAACTTTCATATCTTGTTAACTTGTATCCATTAAATCTAATTAAACAACAATAATATTTGGCCTTTAATTCTCTCTAACATTTCTACATCAACATTGAACAATGCTCGTATTTAATTAACTTTCATCCATTAAAGCTAATTAAACAACAACAATATTTGGCCTTTAATTCTTTTAAAATTGCCAAGTCAACAGTAACTAGGCAAAAAGCATTATAAGAAGCAGTTTTGCCTCATTGTTCATTATGGACTTAATCTGAAGCATTTTCCCCTTGTTCCTACAAGCTTTTGCTTTAGTGTTCATGCAGCTCCGGTTCAGTTTTCTAACGTGCTTATCAATATGAAATGTTCATTTGGACCACTCCAAGTAGCTTGCAAAGTTGCATTGATATAAGCATGTGAAATGTTTTATTTCTGTCTTTATTTTTAGATGGAAATGACAATATCAGGAAACAGAAGTGCTGTTAGACTAATTATAGGATGTTTTCTTCGTTCTATGTTTCAAAAGGATTCTTCTTTGCTGAGAACATAGTTAACATTCTTTTCATAAATTTGCTAATAACACTGCTCGATTTGTCAAATTTCTTGATAGAAAGATGGGCCCGGCGCACCTGGTGGGCAGTCATGGACAGTGCAGTGGCTGAAGTTTGATAATAGTTACTTCAAAGTAAGTTTCTTCCTGATCCCTCTTTGGATTGCCTAAAGTTTTATCAGAAAAATTAACTTCCAGAAACCCTTAGGAAATCAAAGAACGAAAAGATGAAGACTTGCTAGTTCTGCCGACAGACGCAGCCCTATTTGAAGACCCAAATTTTAAGGTAAATACGCAAGTTCTTTCTTAACAAGTAACTATTCTACCATTTCCCAGAAGCATCCCACTTACTTGCTCAATTATCACACATGCAATCTGTAGGTCTATGCCACTAAATATGCAGAGGACCAGGATGCATTTTTCAAAGATTATGCTGAAGCTCATGCTAAACTGAGCAATTTAGGTGCCAAATTTGATCCTCCGGAGGTAGTATTAACACTAAAATGATAATTCATACTAAGACAAAAAAATTTTTTGATGCAAAGTAGTTTCCCCCGTAAATTTCTTTTGCACAAAATCTGTGATTTTGTCCGAGCCATTTCCTTTTTTTTCAGGGGATATCTATTGCTGATGATTCAAAGCCTGTTACAGCAGCAGCAACTGCAGAGCCATTTGTCGCAGCCAAGTATTCTTATGGAAAGGTACAAGATTATCTTGACCTGGTACAAGATTATCTTGACCTGCCTTGCTTGCTCAAAATGTGAATTTCTTGAAAATTGAATGTTGTGGTTCTGGATATCTGCCCCTTGCTCCCATGGCTGGACCTACATAGATTGGCACGTGTCTGAGGGCTGGCCGGGTGTCATCCCGGCGAAACCTCATCATCCCTTCTATCAAAAGATAAGAAAAGAAAATAATAGAAAGAGTCCTCTCATACCATTGCCATATCCTATTGTGGCAAAAAGGCGAAACGCTCGCCCCCAGCGCCCCCGTCAGTCCGTCCCAGGACCAACACGGAGGAGGTAAATCACGGGGGC
>JBBUKS010000008.1:12743276-12755892 GCA_038050645.1 Hedychium gardnerianum | reverse complement strand
ACTATCTTTACTCGATAATTGGAAAGCTGAACCTGAAACCAAAATCAATGGTTGATGATCCTATCATGTACATTTCAGTGCAAATGATCGCATATTATTTGTGTAAAGAGATATAAAATAGTGGAAAATGATTCTAAAAGACTAACATTACAAATGAGAGAGTATGACTAAAGGAAGCAAGCGGAGGAGTAGTTCCTTAAGTCCTCCGTCTTTTCGGTATAGATATTAGATTTAATATTTTTCGATATTTCGGTATATATTAAAATACCGAATAAATTTTCTTATAAATTATATATTTTTTTAATTAAAGTCTCAAAGTCTTGTATTGTGCTTTAGCTTTTAAATAATTAAATCAACCGACGTAACCAATAGAAAAACCATCAGTGACTTCTCTTTATTCTTATTTTTCTTCATCAAAACGATTTGTTCTCTAATTAGTGGGCAATTAGAAATATATATGTATTTTTTCCTTTTATAATTTTGATATAGACCCTATTATATCACTATCATATCAAAATTTCGATATTATACTGAAATTTTTAATATGAATAGTATGAAATTTATATCATATCAAAAATCTTATTTATTTTTGTAATCATTCACTGATCTGTCATTGTCTGGTAAGTGAAAGCTCTGAGCTAATCAATATGCTTGGTTGGTAATGTTTGATGGAGGAAGCATATTGTTTTGCTTCATTAAAAATAATTGAGAAGGTTAACTTCACTGTTAGATATTGTGTAGGATGGTTCTTTTAATTGTTGATATGTTATAACTATAAATCCATACATATGATTGCTTGTTCTTCGTACTTAGTATCTCTGTCTTATTGACTATGCTTTTATATGCATGGTTATCTCCTAGCTTCTGTGGCATAGTTATATTCCATGTAGATATCTCTTATTGGGAGCTTACCCTCCACTGATATATTGAGCTTTAGATTGTGTTTGGTGCCTCAGGATTTGGCATAGATAGTAAGTATATGCATTCTGTTTAGATTGACAGGGGTTGATCTCAAGGTTTCATTGTCGGTAAAGGTTTCGTCATCGTCATGCACTTGCTATTTGTACTTCTGTTGAATTTCCCTCCATATGACATGGGGTCATTGTAGGGGCACTAATATGGCAAGTCCAATTTTTTAGTTTGTGTTTAGTATTGATTTCAAGTATCACCATTTTTCATTGTTGCTAGATTCCTTCCCAATTTTGCTTATGTATCAAATTCATTTTCATATATATATATATATATATATATATTTAATATTGTTTATTTTAAATAATTCAGTTCAATTTTGAATTTAAAACTCTTAATTCGTTTAAACGGAATAAACAAAATTTACCATGATTTTATTCTCCGTTTTCCACCATCATAATTAAAAAAAAATGGGTAAGGAATAATATTCAACTTGTTATGATTTACATGTTGAATACTATCCAATTGCTTCACCTAATAATAATCACAATAGCCATTAGATCTTCCAAATTGTTTTACCTAGTGAGTAAAAGTTTGATTAAATCAATTAATTAATTGAACCAAATTAAAATTTTGATTTAATTATTTTGAAAATTTATTTTTTTAATATCAATTATTTTGTATAATTCGATTCGATTTTAATTTTAAAATTTATAATTCAATTAAATCGAATAAATCAATATTATCAACGGGATCAAATCAGAGCTACACCGTTGTGGTAACACTAATAATTTTGATTTTTAAAATGTGACGCTAAAGTTTAAAAACTAACACTATTGGAGTCCAGTGCTGATTTTTAAAAATTAATATCATAATTTAATTAATTTAATTGAAAATTAAATTAATTAATATTTTATTTATTCAATTTTTATTAGAAAAATCTATCAACTATTTCAAAAAAAAATTCAATTTATTCAATTTCGATTCAATTTTAAATATAAAAGTGAAAAAGCAATTTAATATTCTTGTAGAATATATAGTTTTACAATTAAAAAAATAGATGTTCATTTCAAAAGGCAATAAAAAAAGCTATTAAATTAATTGAACAAATAAATAAAATTCAAGTGCAAATTACAAGGTAGATCAACGTGATTAATCTATTAGTCAGTCTTTTACAAACCACTAACGTGATTAATATACGAAATTAATTTGATTTTTTTTTAAAAAAATTATATCCTGTATTTTCTAGATTTCTAAAATGGATGGAATTTTGTTAGTTTATGTTTTTATTGCTGGCAGCGTTTTTTTTTTTTTGCAATTTCCATCTGTTTGTATTTTTTTTCTTAAAAAAATGATAAAAAACTAATTTTAAAATTAATTGTTGATTTAAAATTTTCACATATCTATTTCGCTTGTCCGCTGCGCCGACATAAAAATATCTGCATTCTCGCCCTCTCTCTTACCCTACCTATTCGTTGAATCAATTCGTGCTCTAGTTCTCTTCCTCTGCTTCTCCGATCGTTGTTCTCCATCAGGTTCAGATCCGCGAGGTACGATTTGGATGCTCAGCTCATAGATCTGTTTGTCGGGTCTTCTCTTTGGAACCACCGCTTAGTTTTGTTTTCCTTCGCCTTGCAATTGCTTGATTCGATCTAGATACTTGCTTTGGTTTTCGAGTTCTTGTGTTTCATATTGTATTAAATTGTTTCTGTGAAGGAAATCTATGTACTTTTCTCCGATTGAGAAAGTTTACTGACAGCATCTTCTTTTTTGTGTTTTTTCTGTGAACAATCCAAATAGAATACAAAAAATGATGCAAAGAGAAGGAGAAAGAGATAAGAGAAAAAAGAATACCAACATAAGTAAGATAATTGTATTCCAAAACTTAGGGTTTTACAAAGAAAAATAAGATATAAATAAACCATCAAAGTAATAACAAAACACCAATCTACCCTTATATAATAATAATTTAACATATACTAACATCTCCCCTCAAATTCACGATGCACTAATAGAAAGCATCGAGAGTTTGTTAATCAGAAATTAAAAACGTGCAGTAGAATGTGTCTTGGTGAGCAAGTCTGTAATTTGCATGGAAGATGAGACAAAGTGATGGAACCATTCTGATAGTGATGGCGAGTAAGATAACAATCAATCTCGATATGTTTGGTGTGCTCATGAAAGACGGAATTATGAGTAATTTGAATGACATTGTCGTTGTCACAATGCATAGGGGTAGGGTTCGAGAGAAACACATCCATATCAGTAAGTAGCCAACACAACCAAACAATTTCAGCAATAGTAGAGGTCATAACATGATATTCTACTTCAGTAGAAGAATGAGAGACAACAGTTTGCTTTTTTACTCTTCATAAGGGAATCTCCCAAGAAAACACAAAATCCTATGGTAGATTTACGATTTGTAGAATCACCACCCCAATCTGCATTTGAATAGACGCGCAACTCTAAGATAGAAGTGGAAGGATAAAGAAGACTATAAAATTGGCTACCTCGAAGATATCAAAGGATGCGAAGCATAGCTCCCTAATGTACTGAAGTGGGAGAAGCAACAAACTGGTTGACAATGTGTACAACATAAGCAATGTCAGGTCTAGTGATGGTAAGATACATTAAACTGTCAACTAGAGTGTGATATAAAGAAGGATCTGCAAGGGAAAACCATAAGAATACCGAGCATTAACCTCAAGGGAAGTATCAACAGTGTGAGTGTCAGATAGATGAGCTTGTTCGAGAATGTCACCAATATATTTGGATTGCGAGAGAAGATGACCACGAGGAGAATAAGCTACTTTAAGTCCCAAAAAATAACGCAGAGACCCAAATCTTTCATATCAAACTCACGAGTCAAATGCGTAATAATCATATCATCAACATAAAAACAGAGTAACGTGCAACCTAACAAAGTACAACGAACAAAAAGATCGGAGTCATGCTAGCTAGGAAGAAAGCAAAAGATCCAATCACAGTAGAGAACTTGTAAAACCAAGCTCGAGGAGTTTGTTTAAGGTCGTAAAGAGTTTTCTTTAGTCTGCAAACTTCACCAGCGTTGTGAGTGACACTTAGTGGAGCCACCATGTAAACTTCTTCTTGAAAATCTCCATTTAAAAAAGTGTTTTTAACATCCATCTGAAAAATATACCATTGACGAACTGATGCAACTGCAATGAGAGTACGGATAGTAACAAGCTTGGAAACTGGAGCAAAGGTTTCCTTATAATCCATACTATACTTTTAAGAAAATCCTTTAGCAACCAAACGAGCTTTATACTTCTCAACTGACCTATCAGATTTAGTTTTAATCTTATACACTCATTGAGAACCAATCACACGCTTCCCCAAAGGAAGAGGAATAAGATCCCAAGTACCTATTCGAGACAAAGCAAAAAGTTCTTCCGCCATAGTCTTGCTACCAAAGAGGATCAAGAGCAACCTCTCTATAAGAGGAAAGATCAGACAATTGGTGAATAAAAGCCAAAAAGGAAGAAAAAGACAAAATAAGTAGAATACACAAAATCATGTAATTGAGTGGACATATGAGGTCATTGAGGGTAATGAGGAAGAGGATCCTCTATCACAGGAGCAACATGGGAAGCCGCAGCGAAGGGATCATCGGGAAGTTGAATACTAGAATCTGTATCAGTGTCAATCCTACAAGTAACATCATTAGAAAAAGAGGTGCTAGGGTGGTCTAATTGTGGGGAAACATGAGATGACATATCATTAAAGTCAGAGCAAAAAGGATCAATACGAGTGAGATTAGATTTTCGAAGATTAGGAGTGTCAGAGGGAATGAAATAGAATGAGATGTGTTCAAGAAAAACATGATGCGAGACAAAGTTTTTGACTATCTAGATCATAGCATCTATATCCCTTTTGACCCTCGCCGTAATCAAGAAAAACACAAAGAGCGGACCGAGAACTAAGCTTACTACATTCAACATGAGGATGGAGGACAAAACATGAGGATCCAAAAACTCTTAAGACGGAATAATCAGGACAAAACCATATAGTCTTTCAAAAAGAGACAAACCAAATGGAATAGAAGATGTAATTCTATTGATAGAATGAACTGCAGTAAGAATAGCTTCTCCCAGAACTCGCTAGGAACATATGCAGATAACAGGAGAGAACGTGCAGTTTCAACAATATGTTTATATTTTCTTTTAGCAACGCCGTTTTGTTTTGGAGTGTCAGTACAAGAACTTTGTACCATCTAAGGCAAGTAATTCAAAAAAAACAAGATTGGATGTATATTCACAACTCAAATCACATCGAAAACATTTAATAACAACATTATGTTGAGTTTTTACCATGGCACGAAATATATGATAGATACCAAGGAAATCAGAACGATGTTTCATAAGATAAACCCAAGTATAACGAGTACAATCATCAATAAAGGAAACATAGTAACGAGATCCACCATGTGTACGAATAGGAGATAGACCTCACACATCAGAATGAATCAACTCAAACGGTGCAAGAGAAACAAAGATACTTCTATAGAAAGGTAAGACAGAGAATTTCGCCAATTTACAACCACAACAATCTGAAATATCATGAGTTTGCAATTTTCTTAAATTTCCCTTAGAAGCTAAGTATTTCAAACGAGAAGAAGAAACATATCCAAGACAAGAATGTCACAAATAAAAATCTAAAGAAGTAGAGCTTAACCGAAAGGATGACAAATCAACACTAGAAGCTGCAACATTCGGAACTTTTAGCTCTTCTAATACATACAAACCTATCTCAATCTGTTTCTGGGATCGCGGATCCTGCACATAACAAGAATATGAAGTAAAAGAAACTGAGAAACTGGAATCATATAATTGACCGATCGAAACAAGATTCAAAGTAAAATTAGGAATATGATATACATCAGACAGTGATAAATTAGATATACAAATAGAGCCAACACTAGCTAATGACATGGGAGAACCATCAACGGTCATGATCGACACAGAAGGAGATGAATTTATAGATACAAAAGAATTGACATTAGGCGACATGATGCAAAACTCCAGAATCAAGGATCCATATAGGGAAAGGTATACCTGAGGTATCACTAGAGGGCAAACCTATGTGAGAAGAGGCAGAAATGGCATGTGGTTGAAATATAAGGAACTTCTAAAACTGTTCGGTAAGAGCAACGATTGTGACATTGGATGATTGAGTCACTCCAGAGTTTGTAGGAGGAATTGCTACCATGTTGGGTGCTCCAGGTTTAAGGAATTATTGTTGTGGTTGACTACTAGATTTCCAAGGAGAAGACTATTGGAATTGTAAGATTGCAAACAAAGTCCTACATTGAAAATACATGAAAAATATCATGGGCTTATAAGGAAAATATATCTTCATTGGTATGATGTCTTTTGGGTAAAGCTCAAAAATAAAACCATGAGGGCTTAGGCACAAAGTGGACAATACCGTACCATTATGGAGATATCTAAATTTCTTCGATCCTAACAAAGAATGTTGTGATGATAACATTCTATTTAGTAACTTGGGACACTGTGTCTTCCAATGACCCTTTTGCTAGAAAAACTATTCTCATCATAACCGACTCTTGTTTGTGATCTATTCTGATTATTGGAAGGAGGTCTGGGTTGGGCAACAAAAATAGAGTGATCGGGAGAAGGAAGAATTCCTTTTTCTTTGCTCAAATTTTCACTTTGAGACTTCGGGCGAATTTCTTCAGCTAGCAACTCATTGACTATAGAGTCAACAGAAGGAAGTGGATTGCGATGCATAATCGTTCCACGAAGGCCCTCAAAATTATTTCGAATAGCCATTAGAAACTAAACCAAACGTTGTTCTTCCCTATGAGCAACATATGGAGCAAACTCTCGCAATTGTGCAGATTTTGTAAGTGCTGACTGATCCCAAAGGTTAGACATTGCAGAGTAAAATTCTTGAACACTCGTACTATTTTGTTGTAGAGCACTAATGTCTATCTCTAATTGATACTACTTTGTAAAATTAGATTGAGTATACAATCTCTCTAAGTGATCCCAAACTTTCTTGGTTGTTTCATACTTTGCAAGTTGGATGTCTATCAATTGCAACAGAGTTATTGATCCAAGTGATAATTTTTGAATTGTAAGCTTTCTAAACATCTAATTGTTCTGCATATTTTTCATCTTTACTATTTATAGGTTTGACAAAAGTTCCCAAAACATACCCCCACATTCATTTTTGCCTTTCAAAAAATTCCCCATCACATAACTCAATAAGAGTAATTTTGCTCATTCAATTGCACATTAATAGACTGAAGTGAATCATCTTTTGCAGCAGCCATAATAACAATAAAAGAAATATATCATAATCAATAGTCACATTTTTCCGTCGTCAGGTGGACTTAAAGAACTCAAAATTCGATCTCCACTATTCAAAATGTAGCCCTGGTTGTGAAGGAACATTCCCTCATAGTTTCAAGGAGATCCGACGGTTGAAACTCAAGAAAAATCAATTCTTCTACAACTGCAATGAGTTAATTTTTCCAGTAAACCAACCACGACATAGGAATCGCCGAAGAAGCCTCACAATGATCTGCCTTCAGACACCTTGAAATCACAAAGCTCGACGAAGACGTTGAAGTCCTTCCAAATCCAAACTTTTTGGCTCGGTTGGATCGTGCTCTGATACCATGTGAACAATGTAAATAGAATGCAAAAGAGGATGCAAAGAGAAGGACAAAAAGATGAGAGAAAATAGAGTACAACATAGGCAAGATAATTATATTCCAAAACTTTAGATTTTATAAAGAAAAAGGAGATATAAATAGACAATTAAAATAATAACAAAAGACTAATCTACCCTTATATAATAATAATTTAACATATACTAACATTTTCCCGTGCACACTCTATTTGATGAACACAAAATGGTCGAAGATCGAACCTAGTTGTTTGCTAAATGATTGCTTGTTTCAAATTTTTTGGGCAAATTTCCAAAGGGTGCTTGCGCGTGTGCTAAGGATTCCTTTTATTCTCCGGATTCCTCCTCCGTTTGTCTTTATCGACGTTGCCAGTCCTGGCGCCGACCATCTCGCTGGCCACCGCCCACCCATTGCGGCGCCTGTTGTAGCTGCAGCAACCATCGATCCGTCGCCGACACCCACTCTAGGATTCACCCATTTGCCTCCTCTAATTTCGGCCGGCGCCGGCAATCTCGCCGCCGCTCATGATTGTGTCTCGGGTACACCATGTTCGCGTACTTCTTCCGCGTGAACAGGACGGTGTAGAGGATCCCCTAGGAGCCGCACTGGAATGGAGTTGTTCCACCTTGAGTGGGTCATTGTACTTGAGTCGGGCGGCCAGCGCGTTGAAGTCGATTAGTACCCAGGCGGAGACGAAGCGACATACGATGGCGGCCCACGGGTCGATGAGGGAGCACTCGGAGGTGGTGACCATGAAGCCACTGACGAGTGAGGAGGCCGGTGCACACGTTCACATCATTTTCAGTGCGCATTCTGGAGGCGCTTCCCGAATAACGTAGTGCGGCTGGCAGCGAACCACACCATGGATGCCGCCGCTGGGACCGTACAACTTGAAGCTGAAGGAGCTTGGGTTGAAACCGAACCACCCGAACCAGAGGAGGAAGAAGCCGAGCATCAACAAGAAGGTGGAGCGACCTGGCAGCTCCACCATGCCACTAACATGGTCTACCGCTGGATCATAAACCTTAAACCCTAAAAAGTATGGATGCTAAAAATAACCCAACACACCTTTTAGAATTTTGCCTTTATTTTTTTCTATTAACATTAGACTTTTCTTTGTGAACATAAATCCACTGAACATCTCAGTTAGAAAATAGATGATCTTTGTTATTCCATTTTTGCATTTTGTTACGAAAATTTATGCTTGATCCTGCTTTTGAATATGGGCTTTGCTTCTTCACGAACAAAAGTTAATTCCTTTTAAGTGACAATGTACCTAAAGGTTCTAGCTTTTTACTGAAAGGAGCATAAATCAAAATGTGTTGTATTATTTTGGTGTTTATTGAACAGAAATGTTACAGTGAGGAATCTACTTCAATTTTATTTCTCATGGTAATAGAAAGTATATTAAGTTTTTGAAAGTGCTTATATATTCAAATTCACATTTTCACTCAATGCTGATTTTGTTGTAAATAAATCTATTTCACTTTGGACACCTATATTTGATAGATATTAAGTCATAATTGCATCTCTGACTTCTTGCTTTAATTTGCATGTGTACTAATCAATCATTGTTGATAAGTATAAATTACCCGCTTCTGCAAGTTTTTCTGTATTTTTTACCTCAAATTTCTAGTCTGTCAGAAGTACTTGCTCATAACCATTCTTACTGCTCGGATCTTCTGAGCTTCTAAGAGATAGATAAGTCTTGATTATGAATTTATAATATTTTTTTTACCATTGTTCAATCAGTTTACTGAGTTTTATGTTTTTTTTCCCTTTCTTATTTGATTCTGGATCTTCTAAATTCTTTGAAAATGAAGTCTCCCCTCGTAATCTTTCAACAGGTTAAACATGGTTCTCACAAGAATAGGCCTTGCCGGTCTTGCTGTGATGGGCCAAAACCTGGCCTTGAACATTGCTGAGAAAGGATTTCCTATTTCTGTATACAATCGAACCACCTCAAAAGTTGATGAGACTGTAGAACGTGCTAAACGCGAGGGGAACCTCCCTGTTTATGGTTTCCATGAACCTGAAGCTTTTATCAACTCAATCCAGAAGCCCCGTGTTGTCATCATGCTCGTGAAAGCCGGTGCACCAGTGGATCAAACCATAGCCACGCTTTCAGCTCACATGGAAGTGGGTGACTGCATAATTGATGGAGGCAATGAATGGTATGAGAACACTGAGAGGCGCGAAAAGGCAATGACTGAACTTGGCTTCCTGTATCTTGGAATGGGAGTCTCCGGCGGAGAGGAGGGTGCACGAAATGGCCCTTCATTGATGCCCGGAGGATCTTATGAGGCTTACAAGAACATAGAAGATATTCTTCTAAAGGTAGCTGCTCAGGTGCCTGACAGTGGTCCCTGTGTTACATACATCGGCAAAGGTGGTTCTGGCAATTTCGTAAAGATGATCCATAATGGGATCGAGTATGGGGACCTGCAACTGATCGCTGAAGCTTATGATGTGTTGAGGTCAGTTCGGGAAGCTTACTAACGAAGAGTTGCAGCAAGTTTTCTCAGAGTGGAACAAGGGGGAACTCCTCAGCTTCTTGATCGAGATCACAGCCGACATTTTTGGAGTAAAGGATGATAAGGGGGATGGGCATCTTGTCGACAAGGTCTTGGACGAGACTGGAATGAAAGGTACTGGCAAATGGACTGTGCAACAAGCAGCTGAGCTATCAGTGGCTGCCCCAACCATTGCGGCATCTCTCGATTCCAGGTTTCTCAGTGGATTGAAAGAAGAAAGAGTTGCAGCTGCTAAAGTTTTCCATTCATATGTCTTCGACAGTGAGCCAGTCGACAAGAAGAAGTTAATTGATGATGTGAGGCAAGCGCTTTATGCCTCGAAAATCTGTAGCTATGCGCAAGGCATGAATCTGATAAGAGCGAAGAACATTGAGAAAGGGTGGGATCTCAAGTTGGGGGAGCTTGCCAGAATATGGAAGGGAGGCTGCATTATCCGCGCGATCTTCTTGGACCGGATCAAGAAGGCATACGATAGGAACCCTGAGTTATCGAACCTGCTAGTGGATCCTGAGTTTGCCAAAGAGATACTGGATCGCCAATCGGCTTGGCGCCAAGTCGTTTGTCTTGCTATCAACTCAGGCATAAGCACTCCGGGGATGTCAGCTAGTTTAGCTTACTTCGACACCTACAGGAGGGAAAGTGTGCCTGCCAATTTGGTTCAAGCCCAGAGAGATTACTTTGGAGCTCCTGCATCACATGCTGTCTTTTTTTTCTCAAAAATCCCGTGCTAGTAGTATCGGATTTTCAGTATTAAAAGCTTTCGCATGGTGCAAATAACGTCCGATATCAGGACCAGGTGATTGATTTAGCTGTCTAATTATCTAAGAATCACGTGTATTATGGATTAAGCTTTGGGGGTTTATTTTACCAGTTAAACCTACCCTTATGATTTCAGAAACTCTGGTTGGATTTTGTTTTCTATCGTCTATTTATTTTTTTGCTTTCTAATTTCTAGTTCCCAACTTAGTTAAAGACGGTACATTTTAGTTTAATAATTTAGCTAATAATTTTTGTTCATCAGTAGCCAGTGAATGATTGCTGAAAATATTTTTTTGTTTTCTTGAAATAACGTGTAGATTGCGGGAATGTGAGATTACAAGTATCGATACAAGCAACAGCAGTTACTTGTAAATTTCTTCGATTCTAACAAAGAATGTTGTGATGATAACGTTCTATTTAGTAACTTGGGACTTTGTGTCTTCCAATGACCCTTTTGCTAGAAAAACTACTCTCATCATAACCGACTCTTGTTTGTGATCTATTCTGATTATTGGAATGAGGTCTGGGTTGGGCAACAAAAACAGAGTGATCGGGAGAAGGAAGAATTCCTTTTTCTTTGCTCAATTTTTCACTTTCAGACTTCGGGCGAATTTCTTCAGCTAGCAACTCATTAACTATAGAGTCAACAGAAGGAAGTGGATTGCGATGCATAATTGTTCCACGAAGGCCCTTAAAATTATTTCGAAGAGTCATTAGAAACTGAACCAAACGTTGTTCTTCCCTATGAGGAACATATGGAGCAAACTCTCGCAATTGTGCAGATTTTGTAAGTGCTGACTGATCCCAAAGGTTAGACATTGCAAAGTAAAATTCTTGAACACTCGTACTATTTTGTTGTAGAGCACTAATGTCTATCTCTAATTGATACTATTTTGTAAAATTAGATTGAGTATACAATCTCTTTAAGTGATCCCAAACTTTCTTGGTTGTTTCATACTTTGCAAGTTGGATGCCTATCAATTACAACACAGAATTATTGATCCAAGTGATAATTTTTGAATTGTAAGCTTTCTAAACATCTAATTGTTCTGCATATTTTTCATTTTTACTATCTACAGGTTTGACAAAGGTTCCCAAAACATACCCTCATATTCGTTTTTGCCTTTCAAAAAATTCCTCATCACATAACTCAATAAGAGTAAATTTGCCCATTCAATTGCACATTAATAGACTGAAATGAATCATCTTTTGCAACAGCCATAATAACAATAAAAGAAATATATCAGAATCAATAGTCATATTTTTTCATCGTCAGGTGGACTTAAAGAACTCAAAATCCGATCTCCGCTATTCAAAATGTAGCCCTGGATGTGAAGGAACATTCTCTCATAGTTTCAAGGCGATCCGACAATTGAAACTCAAGAAAAATCAATTCTTCTACCGCGGTAATGAGTTAATTTTTCCAGTAAATCAACCACGACATAAGAATCGCCGAAGAAGCCTCACAATGATCTGCCTTCAGACACCTTGAAATCACAAAGCTCGACGACGACGTTGAAGTCCTTCCAAATCCAAACTTTTCGGCTCGGTTGGATCGTGCTCTGATACCGTGTGAACAATGCAAATAGAATGCAAAAGATGATGCAAAGAGAAGGAGAAAGAGATGATAATTGTATTCTAAAACTTGAGATTTTACAAAAGAAAAAGGAGATATAAATAGACAATTAAAATAATAACAAAAGACTAATCTACCCTTATATAATAATAATTTAAC
>JBBUKS010000008.1:12730553-12740788 GCA_038050645.1 Hedychium gardnerianum | reverse complement strand
GTTCGGGCTGGCTAGACTAGCCCCCGTGATTTACCTCCTCCGTGTTGGTCCTGGGACGGACTGGCGGGGGCGCTGGGTGCGAGCGTTTCGTCTTTTTGCCACAATATATATATATATATATTCAATTAGTTAATATTTATAAATAAAAATAATAAATTATTCATAAATAATATTTACAAATAAAATTTATAAATCATATTGATTAATAAAAATCTTATCAAATTTATAAACAAAAAAAAGTTTTCAAAATAAATAAACAAACTCATAATATCAAACTCATAAACTAAAATAAATATAAAAAATATTTTAAAAATTAAATAATCACATAAATTTGAATTAAAAATTAATCAAGCTTAACTTCGTAAGCTCACCATGGCCGAGGGTAAGACTTAAGATGCCATACATCATAATGGTCCTTCTAGTCTAGTTTATTGTCATAACTTGCTACGGACTTAAGAAGGTGGCTTTCAAATCTGCTCAACGACATTCATTGGCTCGGAGATTTCAAAGAATCGAAGTACTCAGAGGTGGCAACACGTTTTTCATTCTCTTCCAGTATCCTTAACTTCTACGCATGATGCTGAATATATACATTTTTCATTTCTTAAAAACCTCTTCTTCTTTTTTGTTTTTTTTTGTTTTTAATTTTTTTTATAACCTCTTATCTTTCCCCCATGTTTTTGTCTCTACTGTTCGAGTCTCATTATGTTCGCGAAGCCTTGCTCCACAAGTTCCCCAACTCAGCTTGTCGTCTTCAACACGTTATTGACTTTGAACATTGCAAACCTGCCTTACATTTCCAGTTCAACTTCATCCGGTTTAAACCTTTAAACAGATTGCAACGTAATCAGGACAAGAATTAAAAAGACTTCTTTTTTTATTGGAATCTTTTAAAAAAATGTTTTTCTTTTATTTATTATTACAAAAGTGTTCCAAACGTCACTGTATATTTTATTTTATAAAATTATCTTTTTTTTTTTTGATATTATTATAACAATTATGATCTAATAATTATTATATAATTATAATAGTTATAATTTCATAATCGCTAGGTATAATATAGACATTTCAATTTTAATTAATACTAATAATATTATATTTTAAAAGTTGTGTGAACAATTCAAATAGAATGCAAAAGACAATGTAAAGAAAAAAAGAAAAAATGAGAGAGAAAAAAAATCAACATAATTATATTCTAAAACTTAGAGTTTTACAAAAGAAAAAGAGGTATAAATAGACAACCAAAATAATAATAAAAGACTAATCTATTCGTATATAATAATAATTTAATATATACTAATATCTCCCTCAAACTCATGATCTACTAACAAAAAGCATCGAGAGTTTGTTAACCAAAAATTGAAAATATGCGATGGAATGCACCTTGATGAGCAAGTCTGCAATTTGTATAGAATATGAGACAAATGATAAAGTGGCAGTGTCATTCTGATAGTGATAACGAGTAATATGACAATTAATCTCAATATGCTTGGTGCACTCGTGAAAGACAAAATTATGAGTAATTTGAATGATATTGGAGTTGTCACAATGTATAGGAGTAGGGTTCGAGAGAAACACACTCATATCAATAAGTAGCCAACGCAACCAAATAATTTCAACAGTAGTAGAGGTCATAGCATGATATTCTGCTTCGGTAGAAGAACTAGAGACAACCATTTATTTTTTACTCTTCCAATAAATAAGAGAATCTCCCAAGAAAATATAAAATCTTGTGGTAGATTTATGATTTGTAGAATTACCACCGCAATCTGCATCGCGAGCAACTCTAAGGTAGAAGTGGAAGGATAAAGAAGACTATGAAACGGGGTACCTCGAAGATATCCAAAGATGCGAAGTACATTTCCCCAATGTACTGAAGTGGGAGAAGCAACAAATTAGCTAACAATGTGTACAACATAAGCAATGTCAGGTCTAGTGATGGTGAGATATACTAGACTGCCAACTAGAATGTGATATAAAGAAGGATCTGGCAAAGGAACACCATCAATAGAAGAGTACCGAGTATTAACCTCAAGTGGAGTATCAACAGTGCGAGTGTTAGATAGATGAGCTAGCTCCCGAATGTCACCAATATATTTGGATTGCGAAAGAAAATAACCACGAGGAGAATAAGCTACTTCAAGTCCCAAAAAATAATGCAAATGACCCAAATCTTTCATATCAAACTCACAAATGCAATTTCAACTCTTCGATTCGACTTATATTATCCCCTGTAATAATCATGTCATCAACATAAAAAGAGAGTAACGTGCGACCTAACGAAGTACAACAAACAAAAAGAGTGGAGTCATGCTGGCTAGGAAGAAAGCCAAGAGATCCAATCACAATGGAGAACTTGTCAAACCAAGCTCGAGGAGCTTGTTTAAGGTCGTAAAGAGCCTTCTTTAGTCTGCAAACTTCACCAGGGTTGTGAGTGACACCTGGTGTGGTGGAGGCATCATGTAAACTTCTTCTTAAGGATCTTTATTTTAAAAAATCATTTTTAACATCCATCTGGAAAATAAACCACTAACGAATTGATGCAACTGTAATGAGAGTATGGATAGTAACAAGCTTGGAAACTAGAGCAAATGTTTCCTTATAATCCATACCATACTATTAGAAAAATCTTTTAGCAACCAAACGAGTTTTATACCGCTCAACTAACCCATCAAATTTAGTTTTAATCTTATACACCCATCAAGAACCAATCACATGCTTCCCCAAAGAAAGAGGAACAAGATCCCAAGTACCTATTTGAGACAAAGCAAAAAAGTTCTTCTGTCATAATCTGCTACCAAAGAGAATCAAGAGCAACCTCTCTATAAGAGGAGAGCTTAAACAATTGGTGAATAGAAGCCAAAAAGGAAGAAAATGACCCAGAATAAGTAGAATATACAAAATCAGGTAATTGAGTAAAATTACGAGATCATTGAGAGTAACTAGGAGGAGGATCCTCTATCACAGGAGCATCATGGGAAGCAGTAGGAGCAGAAGGATCATCGGGAAGCTGAAGACCAGAATTTGTATGAGTGTCAATTCTGCAAGTAGCATCATTAGAAGAAGAGGTGCTAGAGTGGCCTAATTGTGGGGAAACATGAGATGATATATCATCAGAGTCGGTGCAAAAAGGATCAATATGAGTGAGATCATATTTTCGAAGATTAGGAGTGTCAGAGGGAATGAAATAGAATGGGACGTGTCCAAGAAAAACAACATGACACGAAATAGAGTTTTTGACTAACTGGATCATAGCATCTATATCCCTTTTAACCCTCGTCGTAGCCTAGAAAAACACAAAGAGCGGACCGAGAACTAAGCTTACTACGTTCAACATGAGGATAGAGGACAAAACATGTGGATCCAAAAATTCTTAAGACAGAATAATCAAGAACAAAATCATATATTCTTTCTAAAGGAGACAAACTAGATATAATAGAAGATGAAATTCTATTGATAGAATAGACTGCACTAAGAATAGCTTCCCCCCTGAACTCGCTAGAAACATATGTAGATAACAGGAGAGAACGTACAGTTTCAACAATATGTCTATGTTTTCTTTCAACAACATCATTTTGTTCCGAAGTGTCAGTATAAGAACTTTGATGAAGTATATCATCTTTGGCAAGTAGTTCAGAAAAAAGATTGGATGTATATTTACCACTCAAATCACATCGAAAGCATTTAATAATAGCATAATATTGAGATTTTACCATGGCACGAAACATATGATAGATACCAAGGAAATTAGAATGATATTTCATAAGATAAACCCAAGTGTAACGAGTACAATCATCAATAAAGGAAATATAGTAACGGGATCCACCATGTGTACGAATAGGAGATAGACCTCACTCATCAGAATGAACCAACTCAAATGGTGCAAGAGAAACAGAGATACTTCTATAGAAAGGTAAAGCAGAAAATTTCGCCAATTTGCAACCACAACAATATGAAATATCATGAGTTTGTAAATTTTTTTAAATTTCCCTTAGAAGCTAAGTATTTCAAACGAGAAGAAGAAACATGTCCAAAATGAGAATGCCACAAATAAAAATCTGAAGAAGTAGAGCTTAAACGAAAGGATGACAAATAAACACTAGAAGTTGCAACATCTAGAACTTTCAGCTCTTCTAATACATACAAAGCCCCTTGCCTACAGCCTATCCCAATCTGCTTCTAGGATCGCGATCCTACACATAACGTGAAGATAAAGTTAAAAAAAATAAGAAACCGGAATCACATAATTAATTGACCGAGACAAGATTCAAAATAAGATTAGAAATATGATATACATCAAACAGAGATAAATTAGACATACAAATAGAGCCAACACCAACTAATGGCATGGGAGAACCATCAGCGGTCATGACTGACACAAAAAAAGATGATTTATAGATACAAAAGAATTAACATTAGGTGACATATGATGCGAAGCTCCAGAATCAAGGATCCAGATAGGGAAAGGTATACCTGAGGTACCACTAGAGGGCAAACCTATGTGAAAAGAGACAGACATGACATGTGGCTGAGATGCAACGAACTTCTGAAACTATTCGGTAAAAGCAGCGATTGTGGCATTAGATGATTGAGTCACTCCAGAGTTTGTAGGAGGAACTGCTGCTACCATGTTAGGTGCTCCAAGTTTATAGACTTGTTGTTGTGGTTGACTATCGGATTTCTAAGGAGAATACTATTGTGATGATAACGTTCTATTTAGTAACTTGGGACATTGTGTTTTCCAATGACCCTTTTGCTTGGAAAAACTACATTCATCATTATCGACTCTTGTTTGTGATCTATTCTGATTATTGGAAGGAGGTCTGGGCTGGGCAACAAAAATAGAATGATTAAGAGGAGGAAGAATTCCTTTTTCTTTGCTCACTTTTTCACCTCGAGACTTCAGGCAAAGTTTTTCAACTAGCAACTCATTGACTATAGAGTCAACAGAAAGAAGTGGATTGCGATGCAGAATCGTTCCACAAAGGCCCTCAAAATCATCTCGAAGAGTCATTTGAAACTGAACCAATCATTGTTCTTCCCTACAAGCAAAATATGGAGCAAACTCTCGCAATTGTGCAGATTTTGTAAGTGCTAACTGATCCCAAAGGGTAGACATTGCAAAGTAAAATTCTTGAACACTCATACTATTTTGTTGTAGAGCACGAATGTCTATCTCTAATTGAGATTATTTTGCAAAATTAGATTGAGTATACAATCTCTCTAAGTGATCCCAAACTTCCTTAGTTGTTTCATACTTTGCAAGTTGGATACCTATCGATTGCAACACAAAGTTATTGATCCAAGTGATAATTTTTGAATTGTAAACTTCCCAAACATCTAATTGTTCTGCATATTTTTCATCTTCACTATCTACAAGTTTAACAAAGGTTCCCAAAACATATTCCCACATTCGTTTGTCTTTCAAAAAAAATTTCATCACATAACTCCAATAAGAATAATTTTGCTCATTCAATTGCACATTAATAGACTTTGTAAATCTTCTTTTGCACGGCCATAATAACAATAAAATAAATATACTAGAAACAATGGTCATATTTTTTGTCATCAGGTGAACTTAAATAACTCAAAATCCAATCTCCACCATTCAAAATATAGCCCGAGATGTGAGGAATGTTCCCTCAAAGTTTCTAGGCGATCCGACGGTTGAAGCTCAAGAAAAAGTAATTCTTCTATAACTATAATGAGTTAATTCTCTCAGTAAACCAACCACGACATAGGAATCGCCAAAGAAGCCTCACAATGATCGGCCTTCAGACTCCTTGAAATCACAAAGCTCGACGACAACATTGAAGTCCTTCCAAATCCAAACTTTTCAGTTCAACAGGACCGTGCTCTGATACCATGTGAACAATGCAAATAGAATACAAAAGACAATGCAAAGAGAAAGAGAAAGAGATGAGAGAAAAAAGAAAATCAACAAAGGTAAGATAATTGTATTCCAAAACTTAGGATTTTATAAAGAAAAATGCGATATAAATAAACAATCAAAGTAATAATAAAAGACTAATCTACTATTATATAATAATAATTTAACATATACTAAAAAGTTATAGTGCATAACTAGTTATAATATGGACATTTAATCTCTGATTAACATTGATCAATATTATATCGTAGTAATATTTTAATTCTTATCAATATTAACAACATGTGATGTACATAACTATCACAATATGAGTTTTTTTTTTTATCTCCACAAGGGTATTCAGTTACTTAATGGGTGACAGATTTACTACAATACTACAATAATATGAATATTTTATCTCTTATCAATATTGATCAACACTAGTATACATAATAGTTACAAATCATAGTTGGTGTTTTAATTTTATCACCATCGATCAATATTATATTGTAGAAGTTATAATCTCATAATTATTATAATTATGTAGTTATAATAATTATAAAATTATAGTTGTTATAATTGTGTAGTATTTACTGACGTAATTATTATAATTATATAATAGCTATGAGTTATAATAATATTAAAATGAAAAATAATTTTAGAAAATAAAATATATAGTGATATATGGGACACTCTTTTCGATGATTCTAATAAAAAAAAGAACGGCTCGTATAACTCATTGCTTTGATTTTTTTTTATTCAAATTATCAAAGGGATATTTCATTTTTAGTTTTTTATTAAAAGGATGCTTCATTCTATTTCAATCCTCTATAATTATTTAATTATTTTTTAATATTATTTTTTATTTTTATTTTGATTCGGCGTGTTATAATAATTATGAATTTGGAGAGGAAAAAAAAGTGTTCTTTTGACTTTTGACTTTTGTATATTTTATATTTTTTTGCTTTAGAATATTCATCGATGGCCATCCACTGTTAATCTATAGGCCTAGCTGGGAACAGTGGACACTAGAGACGCTTATACATCACACATTAAATCATCCCCTCCTTTACATCATCACTCACTCCCACATCACCCAAAAGCAAGTGCAGAGACAATAAAGAAGTCACATTAGGTAAGAGTGGAAAACGACCGGTACTTGATTCCACCTTAAAGACTTATCGCTCAGTTAATTCTTTAGTCATTAAAATAAATTAAAAAATATTTATAACAAATAATTCATTAACTCAACATTTTAAATTAATCATCTATTAAAAAAAAAGAATTTATTCATCAAAACTAAAATTCAATCTTTAAATATATAAAAAAAAATATACTAAAAAAACACTCTACCACTATATCATTATCGAGGCCAATCAATTCTCTCATATCCCCCAAAGATAACTATACAATTAACCAAGCCTCAAATAATGCATCATAACAATTATTAATCATTTCTTCACATTGCTTCTCTTCCTATCCATCTATAGATTCCCAGGACATTCCGTCGCTGGCTGTCGAGATTCCATTTGCTGCAACTATCCTTACCCTCAATGACCAGCCTCAAAGTCGCACCTCCTGCTCGCCGTCTCCGCTAGCTCTTAATTGGATCTGTCGGGGTGGTGCCCAATGGGGTCTTAAATTATTGTGCGACGTCACCCAATTGGGAAAATTTGAGGGTGTCGTCATCAAAGCGGTGCTAATCTTAAACTATTGCTTATTTAGACGGATAAGATCGGTGGCTTTTGTTTACCTATCAACTAAAATAACCTAAAAACTGCCTGTTAATCATGTCACGATGCATTAGGGTCCTGAAGAGGAAGAACGTGACGTACTGTAAAATCGACTGAAAATTATAAAATTTCAAGTGGAATAAATCTAAATTTTATTTTTATTATTTAAAAAAAATCATTAAAAAAATTGAATAAAAAAGGTCATAGTTTATTATGGCACGGAACAATTATAATTTCTCTGGTCTCTTCTTTTTACCTCTTTCAAAAGAAACTTTTGACGCTATAAAATTCCTCGGTTTGAGGCCATCCCTTTTCACATGTCACGGATCACCAACTCCGCTTCTTCTTCCTCTTCCCTTTCGCCTTGCTCCGCCTCATGTCGTCTTCCTCTTCGCTCATGGCTTCGCACGGCGTTGCGCTCGCCACCGCCGTCGCCGTCTCGGGGACCATGATCCTCCTCGCCCTCTGCCGGACCAAGCCCTTCTCCTTCCCCGCCGCCTCAGCTGCCGTCCACCGCGATTCCGCCCCTCCGTGGTGCCCCTCGAGCTCCTGCATCGCCTCCGCCGGTAAGCCCCCCACCCTTCTCCCCTCTTTGAATCCCCCTCGATTTCCCCCAAATTGACGCGTTGTACCGCTCGATAGAGGACAGGAAGAAGGCGAGGGCGAGGACGACGTTGAAGAAGAAGAACAAGAAGAAGAAGAGGGTCCAGTTCGCCTCCGAGGTGGTGGAGTTCTACGTCTCCGCCAACAATGAGGCAGAGGAGGTGGAGGAGGTGGAGGAGGCGGAGGATCGGCTGCCGGCGCAGCGGATGCCGGCTAACAGGGAGGCCTTGTACAAGGGGATCCTCCGTGATCGGGGGATGCACCGGATGGCCTGCTGCTATTGATCCGATCCGCCGACTCTTCTTCCCTCTCTCGATCTTTTCCTTTTCTGGAAGTTTTTTTTTTTTTTTCCTTTCAGGTGATCTCTGAGTTGTCGCTTTGAAATTGGAAGAACAGCAGAATCACTGCCTCCATTGTTGGTAATTAGATCTGTCTAACCTTGTAATTAGCCATGAATTTGGTCTGTGAAAACGAAGATTAATTCTAGGTTTGCAATTGGAGTAGGTGTTGAATCTTCAAAGGGTTGAGATTGTAAACATGGTTAGTTTTTGTGGTTAGCGTGTTGTTAGAAAATTAGAAATTTAAAATTTAGAATGTAGGAAGGTGGTTGGCAGTTGTGCTTGCTTTTTGCCTCTATGCATCATCATGTGACGGATCTTTTTTACTTTCCCCCCTACAAATTTTGATATATTGTAAATAATAAAATATTTTTAGAAATTGAAGATGGACGGTATAATTAAGTTTCAAGGCATCCATCCATGTGATATGTTTATGTAGCTGCTTTTAAAGTGGGATGTTAGAGGAAAAGATGAGATCATTATTTTATGGTCTCAGGTGGTCGTATACTCTCTAAAAAAAATTATGAAAAATATTTATCTCATAATAGTATTTTTGTATAAAATATTTTATATCTATTAAAAATTAATCCTAAAAATTATTAGAGCAACTATCCAATTGCATCAATTCGAAGGGACGAAGTGTGATGTCACATGAGACAGTGGTGAGATTAGACCTGATCCCGACCCAAGCTCGTAATTAAGTCAACTGGTCGATTGCCTATTGACTTAAGTTACTGAGCAAAATCGTAATCGGTCTGATAAGATATCGGGCAGGTTACATCTCTAGGCCCTAAAAACTCAGCGAATCATCGATTCGGCCCGTTGGTTCCAAGAATTATATATATATAACAGTTTTGATAGCCAACATACCCTTATATGGACAATCATGGGCAACAACCTACGTGGGTACCTGACGTGGCTAAAACAAGAATTTTTTAATTCATCTCTTACTTCGCACGCGCTTTTTTTGGCCATGATTCTCTATATTATTTCCCAAAAAAAATCAAATCTCACCGTATCTCTTCCTCTCCTCTCTTTCCCATGGTTCACTAAACTCTCTCTTCCCCCTGGTTCCCTAAACTCTCAATCATTATCCGCCATCACCGCCTCTCCATGCATCCCTGACTGTCGCCGCTCGTTCTCACGTCATCTCTCCGGGATCCCTCGCTGTCATCACAGGTTCCCTTCCTCGCTATTTTATTCCTTTGTTACAGAGGTTGGTGCCGATTTTTTCTGGTACAGTTTTGTTCTAGTGCTGTTTTGTTCTGGTGCATGGTGCTGTTTTATTTTAGTGCAGTTTTGTTCTAGTGTTGTTTTATTATGGTGCATGGTGCTATTTTATTTTAGTACAATTTTGTTCTAGTGATGTTTTGTTCTGGTGCGTGGTGCTGTTGTGTTCAAAACAACACCACGTTAGTGATGTTTTGTTCAAAACAACACCATGTTGGTGCTGGTTTGTTCAAAACAACACCAATACTATTTTTTCAAAAACAGCATTAATTTGGTGCTGATTTGTTCAAAACAGCACTACGTTGGTACTGGTTTGTTCAAAACAGCACCATGTTAATACTGTTTTTTTCAAAAACAGTATTAGTTTGGTGCTGGTTTGTTCAAAATAACATAACGTTGGTGCTGGTTTGTTCAAAATATCACCACATTAATGTTGATTTGTTCAAAACAGCACCACGTTGG
>JBBUKS010000008.1:12711466-12725775 GCA_038050645.1 Hedychium gardnerianum | reverse complement strand
CCTCTTCGTTCAATAGCTCACATTCAATCATCTAAGGCCAACATAGCAAACACAACACAATAACCACACAAATTATAACTACACAAATCCAAACTTCCCAACTCCTCTTACCTACTGTGATGAAACTGCCAGGTCTTCAATTCAATTGGCCGAAAATCTCGCCGGAACAGTAGCCTATCAAACCTGGAAAATGATCGGAACAGAACCCACATCAATCAGAGCTATCACGACCCTAAATTATCACTAAAGTACTCCTTACCTCCACTGGTGGACTGCCGGCAGGGGGATTGGTTGGCCGCTGATCTGTGGCTGAAGTTGCTGGGCTAGTGGCTACTGATCTCCACCAAGAAGCCACCCAACCTAATCTGACCAAAGTAAATAGGTTGTCTGATGTGGTGGCCGGAGCAAGGAATTGGACGTAGTAGGAGGTGATGGCTATTGATCTACGACCAGGGTAGAAGAACTGGTCGCCGGCGATCACCAATAGTGAGACATAATGCCGCTGGCCGGAGCAGATCTGATCAAAAGGGGGTTGAATCTGACCTAATGGGCGACGGGAGGGTCAGATCTGACAGCCCCGTCTGTGGCGATGGCATCGGCCCGAGGGTAGTGGTGAAGAGATGGAGTGACCCGATGAGAAGGCTGCCGGTGGAGCGGAAATCAGCGAGCTGACCTCACTGATCGTGGGTTGGCTGGGTCTGGCCGGAGAGCTAGTCGGCATCAGTGGACACCGATGGCTGATAGTGTCGGGAGAGGAATGGAAGAGGGCGGCGGTCGGCTATGACGGCGGCCGGAGATCGAGAGGAGAGGGGCTCGGCGGCGGTGCTCGAGTGAGGAGGCAGAGAAGAAGAATCGGGGAGGAAAAATCGGGTTTGGGAATAATAAACCTAGGTATAGCTATTTATATTACCATAACCTAGGAAAAAATTTTATAACTTTAGGTTAGATTAATTCAACTTAAGCTTTAATGAATTCAATTAACTCCTAACTAAATGGATATTTCAAACAGGCTTTATTAAAACCTATTATTTATATTCCCGTGAACCTCTCTAATTTGCTCCGATTAAATCCGGAAAAATTCCTAAAAATTCGAAATAAATTTTATAAATTTATTTCTTCATTAACGCTCATTATTTAACTATGTCTAATTGTCATATTTAACGGTCATCACCTATCACCTCTCAACCTAAATTCAGAGTAAGTTCTTATTGTTCCTAAGACTATCTTTTCATAGCGGCTACTGATTAAATGATGGCTTGTGGTGATCTCACACTCATTGAACCCCTTTATCACAATGCCATAAACAACAAGTTATCAGAAATGCTAGACAATAAGATAATGGCCGAACTCACATAAATATCTAGCTACGTCTTTGTTAACAAATGTTCTTTTGGCAACACAATAATTACTAACAATTGTTTATCTCATCACTGTCTGTGATTTCATAATGCAGGGAAGTGGAAAGTGGATGGAGATAAAACTAAAGATACCATTTTATGTTTAATGAATGTTAGTTAACATTCTTTTTTTATTGTAATTTCTGGATATTTAATGTGATGTTCGACTTTGTTATTTTTGTCATGATTATTTCCAGTATGGATTCTAGGTCTTTATTAATTTGACATGAATCTTCATTAGGTGTCATTTTTTGGTCCTTTTAATTGGGGTGGTGGTTAGTGATTTTCTGCTATGATCTTTGACAATTTTTATCTCAGGTCCGCTTTCTAGCTCGATCATTTGCAGTACCAGGCAACCATCTTGGGCAGCAAAGTCATGGCTATCGATGGCCATATGGTCCAGTTAGTATCTCTTCTCCACATACTTGAGTTAGCACTATTTATATAGGACTCGTAAAATAAAGGTTAATGTGGATTCTTCTCTAGCCTTTGATCAGTCTTGAAACACAAAAATTTCAGAATTCTTGCTACATGTATGTTTATCCTATCTATCTTAGACTTCCATGCCTTACATATTTTTCTCAAGTGAGATGCAAGGCACATGAGATAAGTGCGTGACCGCATGTGAACTGATACATCATTAGCCAAATTATATGAGTGTTGTTTCAAATTCTACATACAGCTTATTGGCGTCTAAATATTAAATATTTTTGTTGGTAAAATGGGGGAGAACCAAAAAATTTCTTCACCTGCCACTGAGGTTGAAATGACATTACTATACTTTATTTATCTAATTACATAAATACTCTTTTTACATATCTATAACTAATTACACATACTCATTTTACGCATTTACTTCTCATTTTCAACGGATAAACAATAAGATTAGACATTTAAGATATTCAAATCGATAGACATACACTCACTTAAGGCCCACGGGTTTTCTTGGAATATTTTAGTTATCTTCATTTATTGCTTGACCCATGGTTTGAAATATCTGCCAAGCCGGTCGAAATGAGCGAAACATTTCGTTCCGCCTGCCGACCGGCATCGGCACGACCCGATACCAGCCCAGTGGCAATTGCGAAGGCGTGCGCGACCCCAGCGGCCATTGTAGAAGGTTCGCGCGACCCTCGCAGGACCCTCGCGGTTGTGCCGGAGGGGTCGCGCTACCTCGTGGCCGCGAGACATGTGCGATCCCCGCGGCCGCGTCGGTGGAGTTGCACGAGTATGAGTGGTCTCGACGCGGTCAGATTTGTTTTTTTTAATTAAAACTGAATTAATTATTTTAAACAATTTCTCGCTATAATAGGGAGAATCTAGAGAGATTTAATTAAATCTTAATAAAATTATTTAATTAATTATATATTTTATTTATTTTAGTTCTAAAAATATATAATAAATTTTTTTATTTATCTTCTAGTTGTTATTATTTTTGTAATGGATCCCATTAACCCCTAACTTAACTTAAATAAATAGGCAAACATATTTTTTAAAATTCTAATCAAATTATCCCATCAAAATATATAAAAATTTATTTAAAATTCTAAAAAAAACTAATAAAATTTTATATATTTCTAGAACTTCCACGGTGACCGCGGTGCCGCAACGGCCTCCGTGGGTCACCGCAGGTGGCGATTTTTTAAAGATTTTTTGGTTTAGTTAATTTTTTATTTTTTAAATATATATATTTTTTATATAAATAAACTATTATTAATAATAGTTATAAATTATTTCAAATTTTTTAAATAATTTTAAATTTTAATAAATATTTTATAAAATAATTTTAAATTTTTTAAATAATTTTAGAATTAATTATAAATTTAAAATAATTTTAAAAATATAATTCTTAAACATTTCAAATAAGTTTTTTAAAATTAAAAATTTACAAATACATTCAAATTTTTTTTAAGATTTTCAAATAATTTTATAATTATTTTTATAATTTTTTGAATTTTAAAATTACTCAATTTTTAAAAGAATTTTTATAAAAATTTAAAATGCATTATCTTATGAGAAAATATAAAACATATTTAATAATCAAATATTAATAAAATTAATATACATTTATATTTAATATTTTAAAAATATCGAAACTATATCAGCTCGACACGATACCGAAACGGTATCGTTCCGGTCTGGGACAGAAATTCAGGCATGACTCGAAATTTTAAACCATGATATTTATAGATATTTTTTTAAAATAAAAAAATTATTTTTAACCGTTGAACAATGGCTAAAAATTAGTCGTTGTTCAACGGCTAATTTTTTAGTCATTGTTCAACGACTTCTATTATTTTTATTTTTTAAAATTAATATTTTAATTTAAAAAAAGAAAAAGAGCAAAGGGAGCCACTCCTTGCGGAAAAGCACGAGCTCCCTCCCTATAGCAATGGGAGCTCCTAGCGGATGCTCTAAGAAGCTGGGTTCAAAATTTCAAACCCGCTTTTTAATCTCTCTCTTCTTTTTTAGTAGGAGTCATAAAAAACTTCCTTTACATTGGAGATGCCCACAGCACTATGTGCAAGAGGTTCATGAACGAGATTCTTTAAAAAAAAACTTTATGTGTCTTATTCTGGGGAACAATAAACGAAAAAGGAATGCATCCGATCACGCTCCAACCGCATGATTTCCAAGCTTTCAATCGGGGAACTATTCTAATTTTAACCAGGCCAATAATTTGCCATTGTCAATAACAATCCACATCCGGTCACCCTCCTCCCAAAACAGTCTCAAAATGATCCTGAAAATAGTCCTAGTTATATGATCTTCTTGATATATCTGTCGCCCATGGCAAAATATTGAGGTCGTCTATATCATTGACTGAATCCGTTGCTCTTGCCGGAGCTAAACCACCAAAGTATAGAAAGTGAAGGGACCGAGTGAAAATTCATTTAGGAAAGAAAATAAAAAATATATATAACAGTGACGGACTAGTTCAAACTGTTTGGGATCCGCGAAACTCTCTCTCAATAATCAAATAAAAAGCACCAAAGATCTCAAAAAAAAATAAAAAATCTTATGTGAATCATCAAAAGGGAGCTCCTTTCATTCTTGCTCGAGCCGGATGATGAAAAATTATCATGTCTGGTTCTTTTGGGGGATGTATCCATAAGAATTCACCTATCCTAATAACACCAAACAATGGGGTAGATTCCGACACAAAAAAACTTTTACAGTACACCTATACTAGATACTAGACAATGAAATATAGCAAAGAGTGGAGTAAGCTAATCGACGGTATCATAAAAGATTTACATAACATTACATTTTCTAATGAAAGAATTGCATATTATCGAATGATTCAATAGAACAAATCAAACCCCCAACTCATAGAATATAGAATAAGAAACGTTAATCCTTTAGTACCAATTCATTATCTCATCATTATTTGTGAATCAATCAATAAGGTTTCTCTTGTTCTGCCACCTTTCCAGAAGAACCCTAGTAACATTAAAAAAAACAACGGGAAAAGAAAAGAAACGATTCCACAAGAGGCTTATTCGAACCACTAAAGACGATCTACCTTTCCGCAGGAGAAAAAAAAATGGCGCACAGATCACAGACGGCAGCGACCACTCACCTGAATGGTAACCCAGACGGCGGCGGCAAGCGGCACCCAGTTAGAGAAGGGCACCAACCACCTCTCCACGGCCCAGGAGAAGAGAAATAGCAGAATCAAAAATGGCAGCAGGGACTTGTCCTGCATCAGCTGGTTCGATAGCTCGACGGCCGCCTCCTTCGCCTGAAACCGCTTCCATATCCTCCTCGCCATCTACTCAAACAACCTCAGCCTTCCCCCTTCCCTCCCTCTGCCGCAAGCACCGATACAATCGATTTAAAACACTATTCTTCTTTCCCGGTTCCGCAGAGAAATGGAGTTCCAAATCTCCGAGAAATGGCTGCAAGAGATCTGAGGAGGAGGCCCGAGGAGATGAGAAGAAGAGCAAGAGAAGACGAGAAGCAGAAAAAGACCGACGAGGGTCGTAAGACTTCGAATCCGTCAACATCGCCACCTCCGCTGTCCTCATGGCTGAAACGAAAGAGAACCAAAAAAAAAGTAATACTTTGTTTCGATTCTCCAATGAAAACAAATAAAATAAAATAGTACATAAAAAGTATTTTTTTTCAAATCAGGAAAATGTTCGTCTCGCAGCTTACTGATGAAGGATGTCGCTTCCTTTATTCTTTTTTTTTAATTTCCCAAAAATATTTTTTAAAGCTGGATATTTGCTATTTCGAATAATATATTAATTAAAAAAATAATAATCATAAAACTGCTTTTTCTTACCGCTTCCCGTAATTGTTCTTTATTTATTTGATGATTTTCTATAATATATTCAATAATACAAAAGTAAATGCCGAGGTAAATATTATGGTTGAGACCTTCATAAATAAGTATTTAGAATTCAAAATTTAATTATGATGTTGTCAACTAAGAATAATTATACGTTTGAGCACGTGAAAGAACTAAAAATTAAATAAATTTATTATAATAATGGATAATAGAAAATAAAGTAATTTATTGGTAGACAAATTAAAAGGCAAGAAAGTGACAAAAAGTAAAGGGTATATATTCTCATAAGATAAGTAATTTATTGGCAGACAAATTAAAAGGCAAGAAAAGGACAAAAACTAAAGGGGATAAATTCTGGATATATTGACCAAAAAAAGCTTTTTTTTTTAAATAAGATTGTGCTATATTATTTCTTTTTTAATCTTTATTAGTTTAGTGACTTGTACACAAGTAATGGAGATTCAAGTAAAATAGAAAGTGAGTTGTTTTTAAGAAAATATTAAACGTTGTGATAGCAATGAAATATATAAATACGTAGTCGCAAAGCAGTCAATGTGTCTTATCACGAAAACATTTATTACTTGAGATATCGAATTTAATCCTCTTAATAATATATTACAAGTCATAATATTACTTGCGATACCGTATTTGAGCATTCTTAGTAACAGTATGATACTGTCTCTCCAAAAAACTCCTTCAAAAGTTTTTGGAATACGAGGCCGTTCTGCGGTGGGACCAGTCATAATAAAAAATTTACTCAATACAGTTCAGTCTCCACGGGATGAGCTAATGGCTAGTGCATGATGTATTACCATCATGAGGTCTGAGATCAAATCTTAGTTAATAGTCAGGTTTCTATCCTCCCTTATGCACTAGTCACTGTTCGGGCTAGCTATATTAGTTCTCGTGATTTATCTCTTTCGTGTTGATTCTGGGACGAACTGACGGAGATACTGGAGGTGAGTGTTTCGCCTTTTGCCATCACGTAGTGACAAAGTATTAATGAAACAAATAAATAAATAAGACAAATATATTTTTTTAAAAAATTAAATATATTTCAAATTTAAGATTGTCTAATTTTAAAATTAATTAGATAAAATTCAGATAAAAGATAAAATATTTTTATAATTAGTTAAGATTGAGGAAATGAGTCTATCTAGATTTATAGACTCAAAATACAGCAGCCCGTTAATATATGTAATTAACCTGACAGCATTGTATTAATTATAATTAAAAAAATGATAAATTAAATAATAAATGAACTTGAGATAATATCAATCATCCGAATAAATAAATTAAAAAATAAAAATCTAGAAACTTAATATATTTTGGTTATACATTTTATTTGAAAGACTTTTTTTTATAAATATATTATAGTTAAAAATTAAATCATAAATATTTGACTAATAATCAGAGTATTTTATCATTACACGATGACAATCATTACATAAAATGATTAATCAAATTGAATAACATCAAATCTGGGATGATCGATTTGATTTCATGAAAATTTTCTATCAGCTACGAGGTGACAACCATTACATGATTATATCATAGTCTGTCTGAGGGTATATTAATTTAATTAATGCCTTTGAATATGATTGATCATGACTAGTCCTTTTGTTTGATGATTATCAGCTAAGTGATTATACGTCCCTTTTATTTATTTATTTTTATAATTTAAATTTATGAGCTTAACTCAATTAATTTCAGAGATGGATATCTTCATCTTTATTTGTGCCGGAGTGATGATGATAAAAAGTAAAATGTTTATTTTTAATATTTTCATTAATTTATTTAAAATTAATATGAAAAAAAAAATAGAAATTAATTTATTAATTTAAATAATAATTAATATATAAAAAAAATAAAAATTTAATTATTAATTAAGATTTAATTATAAATCTCGTAATTATAATATTCTATGTACCACCTCACATTTACGCCGGGCTCAATTAATTCAGGAGGTGGATTCTTTTATTTGTACCACCGAGTCTACGTTTAGCAGTCAATTTTTTAATTTTTTTTATTTTATGAGAAGAAAATGCTTCGTAACGCATCGTAACTAAATTTTGAACTTTAACTATTTGGGAGTAATGCGTCGTCTATTTGGGAGTCCGTTGAACACTCACTATTGTCTTTTTAATATTGATAATTTCGAAAACCGTTTATCTTTTTTTCATATATTCAACTAATTTAGGAGATAATTAATTTGACATTATAAAATTTTTGTATTGATCGTCAAAATAAATTAAAAATATTTATAAAAAATAATTTAAACAATCAATATTTTTAAGTTTATCATCCCACTAAAAAAATCCCTATAATATGCTGCATTAGTGTGTCATAATTGAAATTCAAATCATAAATGTCTGATTAATTATTTGGAGAATTTAACCGTTATATGATAAACCCTGATATCATTGTCCTTTTGAATAATTTTTTTTGATAATTCAAGTATTTAATTTTTCGAATCTATTAATCTTGGAGGTAATCGACTCATAAAAAATTGTCATCTACCATTAAGATAAATCAAAAAATGTTCATGGAGATTTATCCAATCGACTAATATTTTTAGAGTTATTGTCCTAATGAAGAAAAATATTTATAGTACACTATAATTAAAATTTAATTTTTAAATATTTGATTAATTATTTGAAGTAGATATAAATATCTGATTAATCACATGAAGAAATGATAATTTCTTTTGAATTCAATGAAAAATCTGATATATGATCGAATGGAGTGTACGATAGGATTTTTAGATTTAATTAAATAATTGAGTATGAATTTTTTTAAATATGATGGCTAATAAAATTACTTATATCTAATCTAAATATTTAATTAAATTATATATATATATATAAGCTTATTATTTTTTTTCTTTCCTTTCATTTACAACCAATTAAAAATAAATAAAAAAAAATCTAATATTTTCCTTGGTGACTTATCCCCCTAACTTATGGATATTTATTTCTTTTTATTAAATTATATATATTTTTTAAATACGATATTAATTCTAATATAAGTGATATTAGTGAGATAAAATGAAAAAAAAAATATATACAGGATATCAATTCTTTGATGAGTATCCCCGATGAATATGAAAATATAGATGAAAATTGAATATTTAACAAGGATGAAAATGATGATGAATATAATAAATAAAAGTAAGAATATAACTGGAGATTATAAATTTCAATTTAAACACGATCTATTGTCATACCTATCGAGCCCAAGTCCTTTTAATGATGATTAGTCTATTCGTTCAATGATCATTAATCTGTGTTTATTTCAAAACAGACTTTTTATGGGCAACTTATACTTAGACATTTTTTTAAAAAAAAAAATTCAACACACGCATAAAAATCAAACCTTACATTTGCACCGTACAAAAAGATAATATCTTATCCAATAACATTCACATTATCTTAATTATTTAATTAAATATAAACCAATTCACTTATCTCATTTTTCTCGATCTAAAATTATTTTACTTTTAAATTGGAGATTTTAAAATCTATTTTCATTCATATTTTTTATATTATATGTATCTGTATGTCATCTATATCATCAAACTTTTGTTTTAGAAAAAAAAGTATATTTGCATTAAGAAATAATTTTTTTTCTATGCAAACAATGAAGATTTAATAATCAATATAATTAAATTATTCATAATGAATGGAAAAATATAATTGAACAATATGCATAATGAACTCATAATAATAACAAGTAAAGACATTTCAATTAAATTAAAATAAAATAAGGAGATCTAATGTATGAGCAAATATACTTAGGAACAAATGAATATTATTATTATTATTTTTGAGAAAAATAAGGATGGAACCATATACTTAGGCATTAATTATGTTTATTTTAATATCTTATTTGACATTTTAATTATATAATATAAACGATGTTTTTAAATTATATAATTAATTTTATATTATATTGTATATTTTATTCATTTAAATAATCTGGCAATTGAAGAATTACCGCCTTTAATTCGATCCGCCACAATTATTTTTACGATATTTTCGCTATCCGTTTCCGCTTTCCATTCGAAGCAGCGATACGCGCATTCTCGCCCGCTCACGTGACCAGCAGTTGCGTAACCCCTTCTCTCCCGCGTATAAATTGTCGCCCCAACCCCTCTTCTCTTCTTCCCCCACGTTGCTTCCCCCTCTCGTCAGTCGTTTTCAAACCCCGGCCTGTTGCTCTTCCCTCGCCCTCCGATCTGATCTCGTCCACCTCGCCGCCCTCCCCATCTGCTTCGTTCGCTGGCTGACGTACGCCTCCATGGTCATCTCCTTCAAGCTCTCTCGCGTCGGGACTCGCTACCGCCCCCGTGTAAGATCAGGGCCGGAGTCGCTCCCACTCGAAGACGGAACCTCCGGTCTCCCTAAAAGTGACGAGTCTCCGGTGAGCTTTTCTATTTCGTTTTTTTTTTAATGTGGGTTGAGGGTTCTTCTTGTTGTGGATCCGGCGCCGAGTACTATCTGTTTCTCTCGCTCGTGCGATGGTGGTTTTTGAATCTTGTCTCATTTTGGGATGCACGCGTGATTTAGGGATCTTATTGCTATCTGTGCTCTGATGTTTATGGTTCTGTTCTGTCTTTTCCTCTTTTCAAATTAGTTATTCTTCCATAGCGATTACGATTTAGGTTAAGGTGTACAATCATCTTTGCTTAACTATGAGAAAGTCTGAGCGAATGTAAGTGCGTTAGTTTAGTCGTGGATTTTGCTGGCTCTGGGTGAAGAAATTTGGGACAGAAAAAGACCGTCTCTTTTTCCTCTAAATACAATAACTAACAATATGCGCAAGCAATATTTTATCACTTTGATACATATTAAGTATGGCCTATTTGTATATTGTTACAAGGTTATACAATTATGTTTTCTTATTTCCATATCACTAATGATGTTAGAACTTTGATTAAATCATCATTCATACAAAGGCCTTCCTCAACTTCAAGAAATATATAAAATTAAGATTTAGAAGAAACTATGATGACTTATCATCAATTACTTGTGTGCAGCATCACACAATAGCTTTTTAGCAAAATTATTGGATTCCCAAAATATATGCTGGTGTAATTATATATTTACTATATTGCTTCGAGATGTTCATGCATAAATATTTGGAAAATTTATATCTAAGCAAAAGGAAGTATTTTAGTATGCCTTTTCCATAAGAAAATATGAGAATCATGGTTATTCCATACAGAGAATCTTAGTTTTTTTGTAATTCTCATATGTTTTCATGCTCATTTTATTTTATAGTCTCAGTATCTTTTCTAGGAGGGATCAAAGCTTGAAAGAGGGATTAGAATGCTACATGACTTCCCAAAATACACACACACACACACACACACACTCAATGTATTGTTTTATATTGCATTTGGCATTGTAATTTTCCAACCATCTTCTTTTTCTATTTGAACAGCATGATTGTGAAGATCTATGTTACTACTTTTTGAGGGTTGCAAACAAAACTTAAATTAATGCAAATAACTCAAGGTTCTATGCTATATTATACTGTTGGATTTCAGTGGGTGGTTTGGTAGATGAGTTAAAATTTGATGTTCACATTACTCGTGTTCAGTGGGTGATTCGCTAGGTCATTCCAGCTTTGGAGTCACTCCCTAAATGAATTTTTTTAGTGTCATGTGAAGAAAGGTGTAAATCTGAAATTGGATTAGCTGTTAATAAACACGCTCAGCAAATAAATGACACAAGTGAAAAGTGGATTGATTGCACCTTTGATCTTTGAACTATGATTTTCAGATTTTGGTTGGGAAGATGATGAGTAACTCAGATGTGAATTAACTGTTCTGACATAGAAAACCTTCATAACTCCATTAGTGACCCTTTTGATTGTCAATGTAAGTTCTTTCCCTAACTTCACATTGCATATGTAAGTTCCCAAATGACAATATTCTATTACACTTAAAGATGAGTATATTAAATTCATTATTGTGCTTCTTTATTCATCAAAATATTCTGATATCACACTTAAATCAGATATTGGGCAGAGGACGTGAATCTTTAAATGGAAAAAATTGTAAAAAAGAGTAATACACACTGATAATAGTTAGTCCGCTTTTGAAATAATTTCTACTCATATTTATTAGTTTTCTTATCTAGTTTAATAACTACTTTATATGTATAAAAAAGGAAATAAGAAACTAGAAGTGCAGGTGATATTAAATGACAAACAATTTGTCTAGGTTTCTTTGCTGGGTTTGTCTGGTTTTGATGATGCTCTTGGTTGTTAACTCTCATTTTACACAGAAGCATGAAAACCAGTCACCTTGCCTAACTGATTGCAGCAACCATTTTGGAGAGCATAAGGCTTCCTTTTCCCTCAACTTGTATCCTGATGGATTCTATATTGGAAAACCCACTGAGGTTTGTCTCCTACATTTAATTAATATGTGAGTTCACATAGTACAATTGTATTTGCATTGTTCTGCTCACCATTTGTATTTTTCTTATATTGCTCATATTTATTTACGATTCTATATTAAATTCAGGGTATGCTGTTGCCCCCTCTTCAAGATGTCTCAGAGTTGTTGCACCCTTATGACAGGATATCTGAGACCTTGTTTTCCGTAAGTAATCAATAAATACTATTAAAAACATGTCTTGAATCTTACTAGTCTTCAGTTGCATTTTGTTTCTTGCTTGTTCACGTGCAAGCTCATAGTTAGAATGGAAGTATGTTAGAGGCTTATTCCATGTCACCTTTCTGCCCTTAGCTTTGACTTCTTTCTGTTCCTGATTCCCCTAACATATTCTTTCTGTCATTAAGATCAATGCAATGTCATCTCACTAGTAATACTCAAATCAAATAAATCAGATTTTTTTACATTAGTTATGGGTTTTTTGGTCTCCCTTACCACATACATCTTCCACTAGTCAATTCAATTCTCTTGCTTACACCTTCATATATGTCCTTACCATTTCAACTTATCTTCTCTCATTTTATCATCT
The DNA here is from genome assembly GCA_038050645.1 of Hedychium gardnerianum. Lineage (NCBI taxonomy): Eukaryota > Viridiplantae > Streptophyta > Magnoliopsida > Zingiberales > Zingiberaceae > Hedychium > Hedychium gardnerianum. The sequence goes on along the minus strand of JBBUKS010000008.1, from coordinate 12,713,086 downwards.
ACGGAGCATCTTATTGCTTATATATATACATACATACATACATACATACATATAGGTTTTATCTCTTATGATAATGCCTTACATCCATCTAAGCCTTTTGTGTTTGCTACATTTATTTTTTCCAATCCGTGTTGCTTTCTAACTAAGTTACATTTGTTGGTACAATCAAGCACCAAGTGATCAAGCTTGATCATATTATTTTGATATCATTGGCAAAGGATTAAAGTCACCTCCCTCTGGCGCTATACACGATCCAACAACATTTTAATTCATAAAATTATGGCAGGTGTACCTCAAAATTTTCCTTTGGGCATATGCTGATTTGAAACTCTTTCGTTTTGACCAATTGTTCTTTATTCTATTAATTTTTTCATTAATATCTCCTTGTTGAATAATTGATCTAAGATATCAGAAACTCTTTCTTAGATATTTATTGCCTTATTTGTTCTGCAGAGAACTTAGAACTAGATTTTTTTCTTGATTCAAACTGTCTACATTCTGATACTTAAGTTCCTGTTTGAAGGTATTATTGAACACCAAATCCACTTACTCTATTGGTGAGAATCTGACTTTACAGTTAAAAGAACATTATTTCTTTAAGAGAGTGTTGAATGTGTGCCACTACCCTGGAGTAACATACAGATATACAATCAGTGCATCTAGACATGTTTGTTGATTCCACAATGTATACAATTGATCATAGACATAGTATTTTGGAATCATTGTGAGCATTTTTCATTGCTCATGGGAAAACACACAAGTCTTTATTCAGAGCCAGGCCTTCACTTTATCAGAATTACAATAGTTCCACTCTTTACTAGCTTAACATCTCAATTAACAGTGGTTCTCTTGTCATGTAGGAAGACATCATGCTAGATGTGATGTCAATTTTTGTGGAATTATATAGGAGATCAATGACCATCAGTGCATCATAGACATAATAGTTTGGATCATTGTGAACTCATTGATCATGGGCAAGTCACACAAGTCTTCATTGAGAGTCAGGTCGTCGCTTTATTAGAATTACAACAGTTCACTCTTTACTAGCTTAACATCTCAATTCATAGAGGTTCTCTTGGTAGTCAAATGTTTAGGCAAACATAAAATCCCAAGGCCATATGGATTCAAAATGAACTTCTTTATCTTCATGCAAGAAGACATCAAGGTAGATGTGACGCTAATTTTTGAGGAATCCCATAGGGGATCAACATTAGCTGATTGAACTCTTTTAGATAACAATGAACCCCAAGATGGAGAGAGAGCATGTTGTGCCTCATACCTTAGGCTAATAACCATTGCTTGCGGTTGCTCAAGTTGTTTTGGTAAGCCACTGCTTTTCCTACTTGTTAGATAGTCTTTGTTAGGCAACCCTTTTAAAAAGTAGTCGAGGCGGATCACTTAGGTGGTCTACTAAAGAGGTCCATGCAAGGTAAAAACTTATTTTTTTATAAGTTGATGGGGGTATTTGATATTAAAGAGTAGTCTGTTATGATCCTTGCATATGGATCGCGTAATGGGACGGTTTACCAGCTGATCAGTGGAGTCAATCTTTGTCTTCTTGGTTTTACGACCTTGACGGCCTATGGTGGTAGGGATAGTTTGAGGCTCATTGGGATTAGA
>JBBUKS010000008.1:12681420-12704383 GCA_038050645.1 Hedychium gardnerianum | reverse complement strand
ACCACTTAATTCTAGGAGTCGTATATATTTTCTTTCTATTGATACTATGCTTGAGGCGTATATCCAACACTACTAACCTATGTTGGGTAGTTAAGCTTGGATGACCATGCAATCTTTACAAATCTTTCTATCACTTTTCCTAACTATAATAAAGTCAATTTGCGATTTATGATTCTCACTTTTAAATGTGACCAAGTGTTCTTCTTTTTTCTTAAAATATGTATTAGCTAATATGAGGTCATATGCTATCGCAAAATCCAATTTACTAAAATTTTCTGAGTATGAAACACTAAATTAAAATTTTGATGTCCTAGCATGTAACTTATAAGCATTAACTTAAATACTTAGCAAGTGATTGACATTTAAGATATTAGTTATAAAATTACCTATTTTACATTGCTATATTATGTCTTTTTTATCGTAAGATATTTTTTCTTTTCTTTGTTTAATCATAGATTAGAAATTTCGACTAACATACGTTGTTTGATATAGTTTAGTCATTTTTTTTTAATTTGCAAGTGTATGCATACTGTATATGTGCTATACAGTGGGCCAACTAAATACTACTTGCATTCACCTTTAAGATTTGTGAATGAAAGCACCAAATTGTGTTTCTATTTGTTTATAACGAAAAGATTAAACAAAGAAATGTTCATATTCTTCTTTCATCAAGAAGATCCATTTCATACAAGAATAGTCATAATTGATGGTGTCAAGGTACCTAAATTCAGAATTTAAAGGAATACTACCAGTATCCAATACCCAGAATATCAGAGTGGACTTAATCTATTAACTGACTATGAAAAAGCACTGAAAAAGTTTTTGAAAATTTGACAACCTGGGACCTTCTATAATATGCAAGCCTAGATCTTCTAAGCGACTCTGTATTTTAAAAGAGAGGAATCGGCCACTACAACTAATGAATATGCAATCAAATTCAACCAGTACATTGCTAGAGTGACAGTGCTAAAATAAGATGCTGGTTTAGGTTCTCACTGTTTGTAAATTTGATTCATGCAAGCAAGCTTCAAATTCTGCTATTAAATATGAGAATTTCATTTATACATGCAATTCTGCTGCTAGCCATCTGGAACCTTTTTGTATGTCTCTCTTTAACTAGCTGTACCTCAGCTACACTGATTTGTATTATTCAGTAAGCATTTCTTTCTCGTAGGTCACCGGTATTTTTAAAAGTTAGCTATGGTAAGTTAGAGATGCACTTTTGAGGACTATTCTACCTCATTTAGTCATTATTTATGATGAACTCCTCATATATATTTTTTTTTCTAAACAGGCCAAGGGCTATAGGGTTGGGCCTGTTTATGATGATGTGTTGGCAATGACATGGTTCTTCTTGGAGTTGATTGTGAAGTCAATGGCCTTAGAACAAAGTCGTCTGTTCTACCACAGTCTTCCTTCAGGTACTTTAACGATGTTAGAGAGATTTTGAGTAAAATCAAACATCTTGTGCCATTGTTTGTTCACACAAGTAATGTTGCTTGAATGTTACAGATTGTTTTATAGTTGGCAAACTCAGCCGATACTGTAACAGATTGATTGAGCTGGATTGGGATCATCTTCCAATTTCTTGGGAATAGGTTGAGAGTTGCTATAATTATGAAACTGAACCTTAAATATATTTCATCTTAAACATATTGTTGAGGGTTGCTAGAATTCTGAAATTGAAAGCTTAAATCTATTACATCCTGTCAAAAGTTGATGGAATTGTGCAAAATTTGAAAGGAATCAGGAAGTCAATATTGGTGGATTTTAGTCAACCAAAATAGAAACGTTTCTTGCCAACCTAATGACTGACATTGAAATCCTTTCAAACGAACAATTAGGGTCACAATGGGTAGAATAGAGAAAAAGATAAAAATTACTCAATCTAGAAGGGAGAGGAGAAAAAAACTCAGATCCACCGATTGCCTTCTTCCTTTAGCAGGAAATCAAAGGCATTCTTCCATGGCGACGCAAGGTTTGATTACCAATAACTTGCTTTCCTTTCTTCGGTTCCTTTTTCAGGCATCGTGTGATTTGGGAAGGCTCTAGTAAATTAGTAAATGCAAGGAGGTAAATAAATCATTTATTATCACTTAATCAAACTAATTAATTAGGTGTGTAATTGATCAAAATTAGATTAAATTAAACTCAGTTTTACTAAATCAGTAACTAATATCAGATTATGTTTGATTTAGATTAATTTGATTAACTAAAACCATATTAATGAGATCAATTTAATATAGATATAATTCAACGGTAAGCCTCAAGAATTTGAATAAATGAATATATAGGTAGGGCATTGATTCTCTTCCTCTGCCTCTGTTGCATGCTGGTGGACTACTAATTGAATTGATCTCCGTTTGTAGCTGTAAAAATAGCTTATATCCAATGTTTTTTTGCTGGATGAATTTAAAAGTATATAGATTAGGTGGAAAACACTATAACATGTCTTTCCTCCCAAAGCTTAAATAAAAGGCTCTAAGGCACAGTTGGGCCTTGAATAGGATTTTACTAGGTTGATTGCTTGCTTTTCATCCTGTTGCTACTTCCTATCTACAGTTAGCGTAAGATTGAATCAGGTTCCATACTAATTTGATTGAATGTACTCATTTGATCAGATCAAGGTATTCATTTTAACTAATTTAATTTATTTATTTTAAAAAATTAGATTTAATTGCATGATTTTAAATTTAATTTAAATCAGAATCAATCAAATTTATTTTATCTTATTTATTTATTTAAAATAACCAAAATCATATTTAGTTTAGTTAAACATTATTCAATTAAAATCAAAATTAAGATTTAATTTAATTTGATCAACTAAAATCTGATTAATTTAATAAAGGTATACTCTGATTAAGCTGATTCATTGTAACTAATTTAATTTATGTATTAAAAAACTTAGATTTAACTAAATCAGATTAAGTCGAATTTAGTTTAACTGATTTATTTTATTTATTTAAAATTTATTGAAAAATATATTTAATTTTATTATGATTTAATCAAATCAAATTTAATTTATTTTTTTTGTTTAAAATCAGATTAATTAAATCTGCTTTTAGAATTAATTAAAATAAGATTTATTTAAATTAATTAATTTAATGAATGAAAATAAAATTAGATTTAATTTAATTAAGTCAAAATAAATCACATTTGTTTTTATTGATTTAATTTAAGCATTTAAAATTAGATGTAACTAAATTTGATTAAACTGAGATCCAACTAAATCAAAATCACGTCAATGTAATACATATTAAATTTAGATTAAAATATATTCGATCATGGGACCAAACATATCTATGTTTTGTTTTGTGCAATACTGGTGGATCCAGCTGCTCAAGTGTTCATCATAGATATGCATTGCCTTATCACCATGTGTCATTGACTTTTAAACATCATTGCTGTTGAAGATGTTATAAACAGGAAGTTCAACTTGTGGCCTGAGGCTTTTCACCAATGTTTTACTTTGCTACATTTTGTTTAGGTGAAGATGTACCACCCTTGCAGTTAAAGGAAGGTGTTTTTCGGTGTATCATACAGCTTTATGATTGCCTCCTGACAGAGGTTCATGAACGTTGCAAAAAGGGTTTAAGCTTAGCAAAACTCTTGAATAGGAGTCTGGCTTTCTTTTGTTACGACTTGTTGTCCATAATTGAGCCACGCCAAGTTTTTGAACTGGTATGTATCTCCTTGTGTTATTTTCCTTGGCGAGGTGGTGTTTGTTATTTAATGAAATAGTGATCCATTACTATCTAGAATTTTTCTCTTATTCAGATATGCTTGGATGACAAGTAATTTTTCCTTTATATTTGAACCATTAAAATATTATCCAGGATCAGTAGTTGGTTTATGTCATAAGGTTTCTGGAATTTCATGAATGTAATTTTGTTTTGCATACATATTTAGAAAGTTATTGTTTGTAAAAGAAGACAATTAAAGAACCATGATGGAAAAAGTGGCCCAGGAACCTTTAGGCTTGTTTCCTTGTGGAGAAAAGGTGGGGAAAAGAGAGAGGGTGTAAGAAAAGTGGGGCAGGTTAAGAGTTACTCTCTGTTTCTTCAGAAAGAGGGAAAGTTTTCTACCATTTTTCACCATTTGTCTTTCGCCTAGATTAGGCAAAAAAACATGTATTATGTTGTCACAATCTAGAGGGTCCTGGTACACAATCAAGAAAGGATATTTACCAGTGTCTATCACAATCTGCAAATCCAGTCAACTAAACAATGGTAATTCTGCACTATAGAAGAATACATAGAAGTAAAAACAACTTATTTTATTGAATTCCATTCGTTTAAGACGAAACACTATGTTATTACATCCATAGAAGTTTCTATGTAAAACTATTTTAGTAAAATTTGCTCACTCATAAAACTAAGAACATGTTTTGTTCTAAAAAGGAATATGTGTAGAAGGAAATAAAAATCAACTACAAATATTCAAGATAACAACCAAACCTTAAAATTCCATCTCTGCCTGTGCATATGAAGCCTAAATAAAACAGTGAATGAGCACAATTGTGCACAATGAGGTTCAGGATAGATTTGTAGGAATTATCTCTTTAGAAATACTTCCAGTAATAAAAACATGTTAAATTTATTTTAACCATCTTCAATCATCATTAATTAGTTAATTCTAAACTATCACCATTTATCCAACTTATGATATCATTATTTATCAAGATTTGTGCAAAATTCATCTCTTTAATATGGTGAAATATAATAGTCATATCCACCAATCATAATAGTATCATAAGATGATATCACCGTCCCCATGGGATGGACTGATGGCTAGTGCATGGGGTGTTGCCACTATGAGGTCTGAGGTTCAAATTCTGGCTAGTAGCCAGGTTCCTGTCCTCCCCCATGCACTGGTCACTGCTCGGGCTAGTAAATTAGTCCCCGTGATTTACCTCCTTTGTGTTGGTCCTGGGACGGACTGGCGGGGGCGAGCGTTTCGCCTTTTGCCACTATCATAAGATGATATCACCCCCACGGATTGACGCAGTTGGTACCTGCATGGATGGTTGCTCCAATAGGTCTTGGGGTCAGTTCCTAGCGGGTGCAAAAATACCTCGTTGGGTGCCTGACCTCCCTAATGCAAAGAATTGCTGCGTTTGGCCCCTCCCGGTGATTTATTCCCTTTCAGAGAGTGTGGGGTCGTCCTGGAGGGGCCGCTAAGGTGACGGCTTCACCTTTGCTCCAATCATAAGATGATATCCACTAATCATAACAGCAACAAAAGATACATGGGCTGATGCCCCCCAAAAGCTGAAGCATATATATAAATGTGTTGATGGACCCAAACTAATGTGCATCAGAAAAAAAGCCTTTGTTGCCGCTTGCACAAGGGTCCAAAACTTCACAATAATATAACGATGGGCTAAAGCCCCCAGCTATGTACTGATGAGCTAAAGCCGCTATGATGTAGCATGAAAAAATCACACCACAAGAAACTCGAACTCACCAAAAAAATCATAAATTGGAGGATGAATATTACATGGGATTCTAATCCTTTTTATAAACTATAATACGACTAATTCTTCATAAAATAGTAACCTAGTTTATTCAGTAAAATCTCTAATAGTAATGCTCCCCTCCTGGTTTCACTGCTATGACAGAAGTACATGAACATTGGTTGCTTCACAGAAGTTGCCCATAGACTCCTCGTGATGCAGCTTGAAGAAGTTGAGTAAATAATAGCAGACGAAGATCTGCACTTTGGAAGATGCAAATTGATCTAGCAATCACCCAAGACATAAACGATGAGGAACAGTGTTCACTTCTAGCTGCACGTTCAAATACTATTAACACTATTTATTGATTTACTTGGCCCACGCCTATGTTCTAACTTATCATTTGAAAAAAAAACTGCCATTTTAACATAGAGATACCTCCTGTTTAATGAAAATGCAATAAATTTGATGAATAATCATTTGATCTTAACCATAAAATCGAACATACAAGTCCTATAATTGTTAACTAATAAGGAGTACGTATCGAAAGAAATGATGATTAAGTATTGGAATAAATAATTCTCTTTTGTGGAAGTAGACATGGTAATAGGCGAACTAAGAGTAGGACCTATGAAAATGTGTCTTTTAAAGATGGTATTTTGGTGGCGTCTAGAAAAAGATATCAAAAACTTTTGGCAGTTTTTGACTGGATTGAAATGTTGATAACAACTGGGGTGGACAAACACTTTTAAGGTCTGTGTTTGCAGAGAAGCAAGAACTATACTTTTCTTTTGTTTCTATAATGTTACATAGACTAATTTCAGCTCCTGAAACAGAAATGGATGTTAAAACTTAAAACTACATCTGCCCAGCAAGGTTGGAGGCCTCACCCGTAAAAGCGGTAAGAGCAGGCAGAAAAGCATCTGCAGCCTTGGATTGCAAGACATGATGAACATGGACAGAGAATGCGGAGAATCAATCCAACAGTTATCAAATTGATTGTAGAACTTATGAGGAATAATCACAGACTTAAGGTGTTGATGATTCTTTTATGAGCCTCAGATATTCTGCTACATGCAACAGATGGAATGTCGATTGATGGAGAAGTATGCACCACCACAATTGGTACGCTAGGAAGTAACTATAAGAGCGTTGAACTTGTCATCAATGGGGATCATCACCAGTTCTTGGGGAAGCAGATAGCAACCTTGTTGGCACATGTGGTGGCTTGTCCATACAGCAACTGAACCAATCTCCTTGGGATTCTGAAATTAAGGAAAGAAGTTGGTATGGTGGGTTGGGTCTCAACTGGACTTCGAGGGATCAGTGAGAAGAGAGAGAAATGAGGCAGTACATGGATCCTGTGCAGTCATAGTTATAATTAGGAAGCAAGGTATGGAAATGCCCACAGATTTGCTGGATCTGCTAGTGGGTGAGGGGACCACTGAGGTGGGGTGGCAAAGTTTGGGGAAAATTGAGCCAGGTGCAGGGATGCAGCAGCCATAGAGGCATAGGATCTGAGCTAGATACATCATGACTATTGGGGAGGCAAGCATCCTTGTTGAGGAAAGGCAGTTATGGATGTTCTTGAGCACCAGCAAGAGGTGGAAAGATGGGTTGATTGTGCATACTGGAGAGGAGATGCTCAGTCACGAACATGGTGGAGGATTGGGCACCATGAGACTTCATGAGTTGTGACTGGAGCATTGAGCCTCAAATGCATCGACAGGGAGGTCAGCTAGGCTTTGTGTGAGAGAAGTCTGGGACGATCAGAGCTTCTCATAGGTTGCACCTCGAGGCAGAGAGAAAAGTGAGGAGAGAAGATCACGAGAGGAGTCTTAGAGGAATACCATTTTCTAAAAACCCTAATATAAATGGGTAGCTTTGATATCATGTAGAATTTATGGAAAGTAGAATAATTGGATTGCTTATATTAATGGATAACCATTAAATGGAGACGTATAGGATTTGGGCATAACCCTAAACCCAAACTACTAATGCAAAACTGAACCTGCTAGACTAATAACATTATTAATATTAATATTCTTATAACATTCAACACCTCATACCAACTCAGTATGTTGGTCTGCTCTAAAATCCTACTGCTTCATCCAGCCAACTAGACTGGCTTCATGACCACTATTTTGAACATTGCTAATATCTAATAGTTTTGTGGTGGATAATTCTACTTTGGGTGAGGTTCAGTTAGCATGAATTTTCTTGTATAAAAGACCAGTTAGATATTGGATCCTTTTATTGAATTTGGTATTGTCTTTTAACATGAGTCATCTATACCAGCGCAGATCCTTTTGTGTATAGGTTTCTATACATATTGCAACTAATTTATGACGGCCCTAATTAATGTAATGACCATAACAAATACATTGAAGTAAGTGACAATGACTTTTGTATTTGATCTAGACGATATACCTAATCAGTCTAATCTCTTTTTTTTACTAAAAAATTGATTTAAGTACATTTTTCCCGGTCTTATTTGGTTTTATTCTACTCTAATTTCCTTTTTTTTACGGTTTTGCAGGTTTCATTATATATCGACAAGTTTGCTGGTGTTTGCCAATCAATTTTGCATGATTGCAAGCTGACATTTTTGCAAATTATATGTGATCATGATCTCTTTGTGGAAATGCCTGGGAGAGATCCTTCGGACAGGTAGAATGAGCGGTTTCTCCATAACTACAGTTTATGTATTGATATTGAGCCTATGCCTCTACATTTCTTCCACTATTTTACTTATAATGTTTATAAAATTGTGATGATAAAGGAAGATGTTTCTAGAAATACATGATTCAAGATTTTGCATAGATATGCATTTATCTTCCTATGGCTTAAAGTGCCATGCTGTGTCAGCTGGAACAAACATAATTTGCCATTCCAACCATTGACTTGTGTGCAAGTAGACTTCGATAGTGACACTGGAGACTTGCAAGTTGACTGGTCTTCTCACTTGAGAATTCCTGAGGGGTGGCAGTGTGTGCAGCGAAAATAAAGACACAAAGAGAGAGATCAAGGAGAGAGACCGAGGGAGAGAGATGTCCTAAGGAGAGGGGAGGGGACAACACTTGCTGATGAATGGCATGTGCGTAGACAGTAGGTGAGGTTGAGGAAGAGAAGAATCAAGGAGAAGAGTGAGGAGAGTGTGTAGAGAGAGATGGAGGAGAATATAATAATTTATCTTTTCAAAATTTCCACTAACCTAGTTAAATATGATCGAATAGGAGAATATAATAATATGACATGGTTTAGTCCTAAACTAGTCAAAATAAAAGCCTTGTTTGACTTTATTCACCAGTAGATGGGATCCACCCAATCCTAAATGAACTTTCACTCTATCCGTAAAACCGAAAATATTAGTTTGGTTCAACTAAGATAGTTATATAAAATTTTTAAAAATTGATGTAAGATGCAAAAATATAAATAAGATGAATTTTGATATCTAATATCAACGTAACTTCTTTGTGTTTCGACATCTTCGTGTTTCACTATTTGTGACATCAGGAGAGACTGTTAAGAGATTGTGCGAGCAAACAACGAGAAAATTACGATTCAACATGATCATGTTGAGCTTCTTCTCTTGCTCTATGTCTTCTCTCACTGGTCTGGGTGTCGAGCAACAACTATGATCTACACGATGCTTTGATTCAATAGAAAATAATTTATTTATTTTTCTTTCACAATTTTTAATTCATTTCATTAAACTGTCATTGAAAATACATTGAAAAACTCTATCTAGTATAATTTGAATGTATAAATTTTCAATGAATTTAATTTATCAAAAAAAATTTGAATTCCAAATTCTCAAATTTGGCTGTCAAGTCCTAGTCAAGTTTCATATGTTTATAGATTTTATACATAAAATTCAAAAATTTAGTCTAAACCCCAAATATAATATTTTACATCTCTAAAATGTACAAAAGCTTAGATCTCTAACTTTTTCCACTCTAATAATTGTAGTTATGTAAAAAAAATAAAATAAAATTAAAATTTGAATTATTGCACTGCATTCAAGAATTTTTCTAGGATTTATCAAACCAAATACAAGAAATAAAATGTTATTTAATGTTCATAATTTCAATTTTCAAACATAATTACACAGCCATAAAAATATACATTCATTTCTAGAATATTTTGTTTGTGGAGTATTAGGTTTGTACTTGCCACAAATCTTAAAATGAACATAGCATAAAATTCTATGCAGACTAGCTGTGGTGAACCAATTACTCTGAAAACCTGGACATGTGGTGTATTTGTAACTTAGATTACCTGATAATCTAGGAGATTGTTTTTTTTTGCATCTAATATTTAACCTGATAATTCTTAAATAATTTTTTGGACAGAAATTATCTTTCATCAGTTCTAATCCAGGAAATATTCCTCACCTTGGATCATGATGATTTATTACAACGGGCAAAAGTATGTTATTTTCCTTGATTTTTTTTTAAAAAAATTTCAACAACAATTCTGAGCTTCCGCTTAAACTACTTTGTTTTGATATATAGGCAGCTCGCATCTTAGTGGTTCTCATGTGTAAGCATGAGTTTGATTCTCGTTACCAAAAACTGGAGGATAAGTTATATATTGCCCAGTTGTATTTCCCTCTTATTGGCCAGGTAGGCAAATGCTTAAATTTCTTTTTCTATTTTCTCCATTTAGTAGTTATAAATGAACTTGTGTGGTAGTAATCAAGGCTTAGTTACTTAACTGATTGCTAGCCACAGTTCTTTGTTGTACACATTCCTTCATCTAATTCCTTTATTTCCATTTTGGTTTAAAATAATAAAAAATATTAGTTAAGTTCAAATATCTTTATATCCATCAATACATCTTTTATAAACATGCATACATATATACGTTAATAGATTCCCATATAAATACCTATATAGATGAATCCATACACATACATCCTTAACGGTTCAGGTTGATGTTTTGCTTTACTGTTGTAGATTGCTTGTCCCTTTATCATTCAGTATTCAGTTTACAGAGTATGCTTGGTTTACACCATGCTTGAAATCTGGTGCCATCTTGGGTGAATTTGTTGAAACGTACAATTCTTCCATTAAATTACTGAAATTTGATACTGATTGATGCAAAAATGTCGCCTATGCCCCCATGTTGATTGTTTTAGTATTGAACCATGCCAACAGTACACTTAGACATATGTCAAGATGAAGTATATAATCATTGTTATTTTTTTGTAACTTTTTAAATTCTAATTTCATTATTTATTTAACTGAATTAAGTCAAAGAAGATTATGAGTAAAATTTATATGAATTCATTATGCCACATATTGAAATAAAAATAAGTATTTTTTTTTAGTTCAATCATTTCATTGACATAGTTTTGAAAAGGTTGAAAATCTAGATGAAAGAAGATTAAATGACTAATACGCATCTTAATTCATCGCGATACACTTAACAACTTAACATATGCCAAAGCATGTCAAATATCAATATTGTATAGCACAATAAATATTTTAATTCAATTCATTATTTAATTGTTATAGTTTTATTTTTATGAGGAAATAAACCAAGTGAAAGGGGACAAAGGAATAAAATTTATCTAGATTCATCTTAGGACTATATATACCAAAGTGCTTTGAGTGTTTGTATGTGCCGAAGTGCGCTAAATCTTAATATATGTCGAAATTGTACTAATTCTAAATGATTACCAAAACTTTTATAGCCAATAGTTTAAGTCTTACTCTCATCCAATGCATGATACTTGTTTGTTTTTTGGATAAGTAAAATTTTATATATAACACTCATAAAGTGTACAATAAGTAGACTTTAGTAGCGACTCATGATTGACAAAGTGACATATCAGAGTACACTCCTAAGGACCGGAATACATGAATTTGCACATTTCTAAAAATCTTCTCGCTGTCTAAGTGCACCTCATCAAAGAAATTACTATTTCTTGCTCTCCACACATAACCAAAGAGGACAAGGCAAGATGTTAGGCCTTTGTCATCATTCGACTCCCATTATAGTATCTCCCTAAGACTCTCAATGTCCTCTGGTAGGTAGACATCTCCTGTCGCATGTATAGTCAATCCCGGATCCTCTTCCATAACTCCATAATAGGGGGACACCCAGAGAATAGGTGCTCCTGTGACTCCAATACCTGTCTATAAAAAGTGCACTGTTCATCCTCCATGTAATCTTGTCTGTCTCTTGTGAGAAGACGCCGACATCCAGAGTGTGATTGCATGACTCGGTTGTAAGTAGGTCTTCCACACTGTTCGGGTCAATGTCTTCTTAGGATCAGGATGTCTAAAGAAGTCATATGCCCGAGCTACCTCGCTATCTTGAGCAAACCACTCTGTTAGTCTTTGTCCAGTAGCCTTCGGTGAGCCGGCAGCCAATAATAGAATATTTCATATATGCAGTAGGTACTTGATTGGAGGGGAATCCGAATGGGCTGCCTCCCATGTCCATATATCTGCACGCCTCTGGTAAGTGTGATGCGCCCGCTTAATCCAGAGCACATCCTCCTTAGCTTGTATTCACCAAAGTATTTTTGCCAAAAGGGCTAAGTTCCAAGCTCGTAAATCATGAAATCCCAAGCCACCTTCCTCTTTGGGTTCGCACATATCTGCCCATGACACTGGTGGGTGCTTCGATGTCCACATGAACTATCTACAAATGTTGTGAATACGATCAATAATGCCCAGTTGTAGTGAAAGGATAGATAGACAGAAGCACTCCACTCCTTGGAAGTAATAACATGCGCCTTGCACGCATAGGATAGCGTCTTCTTCGGCCAAGCATTTATCCGTCAGACTAAAGGTGTAAATATGAAACCCGAAGACATTGATACTTGTTTGGTATTAGCAAGGTGTAAATATTAGTCTTGATAATTGTAATATTTTGTAGCTTATTATTCTAAAATTGAAATTTGAACAATTTTTTATTTGTTATTGACTTTATTTAGAAGTAAGAAAGTCAAGTGGATGAGGATTGTTAAAATTTATTTGAATTCATGTCAACATAATCATGAACACTAAAATCATATTGGTCTGATCATAGATTTAAACTCCAACACAACTTTGATGTTTAAAATCTTTGTTTTACATATAGACTAGCCAAAAGTAAGTGGTCCATGTGTTGTGACGGTCACAATAGAAAGAAACACATTAGCATAACAAAAGCTACTTTTTAAAAGATATTTTATAATGTTCCTTCCTTGCAATGCTAAATCAAACCATAACAAATTACTAGAACAAAATTAGATTCATTCTTGTGTTATAGAATTCACACAAAGATTGTCCAACCTCTATGTCATCCGCGTGACTAAGACTCTTGCAGCACGGATGTGTTATCATACTTGTAGAAAGGAAACAATGATGTTAGTGCGTCGTCAATAATACCAACAATGTCAGCACACAACAAAGAGAGTGTATGTGTGTAAGGCTTAAAAGAATCTCCAATTCTCACATTCCTATGTTACTCATGTCGACCTTATATTAGGTTATATATTTATAAAGATTAACTTTTAATCTTGACCCTTAGATCTTATTCAATTAGGAGCTAATTCCTAATTTTTCTCAATAGATATTTTGGAAATGAAAAAAATTCACATTCTTCTTATAAAATTATTTTTACTTCAAATTAATTTTGCTTGCCAGGCCTGTTTCAACCTCTAAGCTTCTCTTAGTTTTCTATTTTTCAGAAATATATTAGCCGATGAATTAGTCTGCTTATTTCTTTTGTTTCTTTAGTAGTTCCTATACCTGTCATGTTTCTTTGTTATTTACAAGTGGTATTTAAGCTCTTATTTTGCAACCTTAGCAGCGGCTGATTTATGGTGAATCCATGGGAGGTCATCATTAACTAGCTTTTCAAATAGTCATTTTTTTATTCTATTATTATTAAGAGTTACTATTCTTTCAACATGATTCATGATAATCCAATTGGATGGGGGTAGATAATAGAGTTACTATTCTTTCAACATCTAAGTGAGATCAACATTGCAATTTTCCATTACCCAGATTGCTAATTGGACAAAAGAAATATTATCTCATCAAATTTGTTAGGTTTGGGACAAGTATTACCACCCATGCAATTGGTCTGATCTCTTAAATCCCTTTTATTAAAGCTAGACTTGGACAAGTATTACCACCCATACAAGGGTATCTTAAGGATAAAATTTTATAATTGGTCTGGTCTCTTAAGTTCTTTTTATGAAAGCTCGAGTTTTGGGGATAAATGGTTAGTCCATCAACTTTAAGAGTCTAACTATGTTAGTTTATAAATGTGATTTCAGGTCATTATACTATATGTTTGGGAAAACAAAGAGAATACAGATTCTGATAAAAAAAGATTCAATATGTATCTTAGCCTGTTTTTCTAGCTTGCTTTAATTTTTTCTGCAACTATGATAACAGCTTGCACGATATATTATCCTGCAGATATTGGATGAGATGCCAGTGTTCTATAATTTAAATGCCATTGAAAAACGTGAGGTTTTAATTGTGATATTGCAAATCATAAGGAACTTGGATGATCCATCACTTGTTAAAGCATGGCAACAAAGTATTGCGCGGACCAGATTATTCTTTAAACTCCTTGAAGAGTGTCTTATTCACTTTGAGGTTTGTATTGTGCTTGTTGAATAGGGTAATATTGCTTACTGTATTTCTACTTGTTGCCCTGTTTTGTATTTGTGTTCTCCATATCTTTCATGTTAATGTGGTCACTGTCCCTAAAGTTGGTACATTCTTTATTGTAGTCATTGATCATTCCTGATTTTTAGATGTCTAGTTACTGATTTTTCAGTTTTCTATAACCAAATGTTGCATATTTGTAATAGTATGCTTGTCTATGTTTGTGTGTTAGTCTGGATTCTTCTTTTTCAGTTCATCCAAAATTAATATTTGAGCCAATATGGCTAGCTTGCCATATGTTCCAATTTTATCTTAGTGACTGAATGTTGTTCATCGATCAATGATATTGGTGATTGTGGTAATTGATGTTCAAGTACAATGTGGATCATTTTTTTATTATTTCTTCTGTTTGTATACAGCACAAAAAACCAGCAGATAACATGTTATTGGGATGTAGCTCACGTCGCCCTGACAATGAAGGACATGATTCTCCAAAGTACTCTGATTGTCTTTCGCCAGCAATTAATACATATTTATCTGAAGCATCTCGTCAAGAATTTAGAGTATGTTTTACTTAATATTATCTTAGTAGATTCCATTCTTTAGGAAGGAACAATCCATCATCTATTTTGAGTGTTTTTTTGTTTAACAAAGTTTTAACCAGTTACCCATTGTAAACGGTGAGCCTTGCATTATCTGGTTTGCCACTTGGGCAATCAAGTTTTAAGACATAGGAATAGCATCTTTCCTATGCAAGGAAAAGAAATTGTATATCACAGAAACCACATAATGGGGGCCTCCTGGATTGGGACCACCCTTCTACTGTGGATGGGCACAAAAGCCCAACTTGACCCATAAATTGGATACAACCCCTTTCTATTCTTGTCAAGTCAGTTTAATATTTTTCCTTTGATTTGAGTTATCATTTCAAGTGTTGATCAACATTGCTCAACATGGACAAAGTGTGTCATTCAACACGTCAATTGATACCAATATTCTATTGTCATCAGTAAATATCATTGTTGCTAATGCTCATATGCTTTGGATGATACCGACTGGGACATGAAATTTCTTGTTTTTCGATCACAATGAGAAGATGAAATACTAAAATAATAGGGGAAGAAAGAAAATCGCCAATTGACGATGGTACCATCCGAGACTCAAAGATTTTCTTCACATGACTAATCATTGGTTCCATCTTTAAGTTATGGAAAGATGATGATACACTTAAAAAAGGAAGGGGAAGAGAAAATCCACAAAATGGATCATTGATAGTAGCAAAGATTGATGCCAAAGTCAGAAAACCCAAGATGTATCATATGCTAGAGTCCAACTCCCAATGGTTTAATAAGATATATTTGTGGACATAGGAAAATTCAATTCTAATTATAAATTTCTTAAAGAGTTATTCAATTTGAGTCTTTGAAAATTTAAAAGATTAATGTTAGTAGGATGATACAAGAATTAATGCTCTTGTTCGCTGCACAACATTTATTTTGGTATTAAGAAAGTATAGTCATTAGTCAAGATGTTTGCTAAACTTTGTAATTTATGGCTTTAAAATTTTAATATATGAGGTAAACAAAATAAGTAGAAGGATATTATACGATTAAAACTTTTTTTACTTTGACTGTAATCTCAGAATACTTTAAAGCATGTGAAAGTGTGCCTTGTCTTTGATCTCCTTTGAAATGTGTCAAAGTGTGTTGAATGTCAACATGACACGATACCAAAATTTTGCTCTATTCAAACCAAAACTTTGTCAAGGAATGAAATTTTGAACCTTGGTTTTTGGAATAAAAATCAGAAAAATCTATTTTGAATGGAATCTTGGAAATGTATAATATATATTATTCTATTGAAAATTTTATAATAGAAAGAAAAACCCATAGAACCCTAGTTTTTAAAAATTCTGTGTCCTAAATGAACATTAATAAAGATTCATAAAAATGAAAAAAACAAATAGCACAAAACTCAACTTGTGCGCTGGTTATTTTGGGTTTCCCTCAAAACTGAGAAGGAATAATGTGGCAATACTGAGAAGGAATCTACAAACACGAATGGATGAATAGTACGAGACATATTCATGGTATTTCTATTAGTTCAGCTGTAGATCTAGAAAAACATTTGAAAGTTTAGCTAGTTGTCTTGTAAAAAAAAGTCATCAGGCCACCAGAGTTATGCAAGTCTTTCCATGTATATAAACAGCAAAAATTGATCATCTACATACTGGAGCACATGAATAGCAACCAGAGGTCAAGTGAACCGATTAAAGTGCTTCAATAATGAATTTAAATGTAACATCTGATTTATCATTCAATGCAAGAGTATATCACTAGCAATATTCAAGCAAATTATAATATTTTTTAATACGCTAACTAGAATTTTCTTTCATCTCCCTTTACCCCTTACAATATTTCTCTCTAATCGATTTGATCTTTTATCTATAGAATCTAGTAGTCACTTTTAGACGTGCCCATTCAATTTCAACTCATTTTCTCATAGTATATTTTAAGTTGTTCTTTGATTCATTGAAGTAACCTCATATATGTTCTAGTATTCTCACTTATGCTACATAGTATTTTGTGTTTGTAGATAACAAACACTAGCATCCATAAAGTATGGTAGACCATTTCATAATCTTATAAAGTTTTAGCTTAAGGGACACAGACTGTAGAAGCTCTTCTCAGGTTCAACTTTCCATTCTTTATTTGTTAATTATATCTTCATTTCATTTGTATCTCTTTCTTAATGAATAATAGATCCAAAATATCTAAAGTGCTTACTTGAATTTTCTTTTAACCTAAGGGACACAGAATACTTGTTTCTCGTGTTAAATAATAAATCCAAAATATCTAAAGTGCTTACATATTAATTCCCATCCATTTAGCTATTCCTTCAATATATTTAGTCTTGGTTTTACTTGTCTTAAAAGTTAAAATCAATAGTTTCTGAAGTCATTTCTTCCACAATCCATGCTTCAAACTTAATCTATTTATACTCTCCCATCAATAGTGTGGCCATAACATACGAAGCAGCTTTTATCTTTTGACCAATGAAAAATGTAACTTTTGATTCAAGACATTTTAAACACTCAAGGCCTTTTGGGCCTCTACAACAATATTAATCTAAGAAATCCTATGCCAAGAGTTTAATATGCTGGTTGGAACATATGCTAGTTTCCTAGAAAAATTGTCCCGATGTGGGCACCAACCACCAAACAAAAGGAGCAATGATCTAATGGTTATAGATTTATCAAAATGGAACTCATTCAGTGCCATTTATCTGCTGAAAATGATCCTGTAGAAATTGGTCTTTAAAATTCCAAACATAGTCTTGGAGGTTCATGAAAGCAGAACTAATAATGAAAGAAAACAATATGTAGAAGATTCATGTGGAGATGGATTAGCAAGGCAAACAATTATATTTTGAAGAACGGGGAGGAATATATAAAAGAGAGATTGTCTTGAGGTTATTTTCCTTTCTAAAAAAAAGAAAAAAGAAAAAAAGCCATGCTTATTGTGATTGAGTGGAATATTTCCAGTTTCCTAATATGTCTTCTCGTCTGCTAGTAGATGTTTGGACAAGGCAGTTTTACAACATAAACATCATTGATAATGGTTATTCACCTTTCGCCTCATACCAACATAATAATATTGATATCTAACAATGCCAGTTGATGTATTGACATTAGATAAAGCTGAATCCTTGATTTTCCTGCTATTTATGCATCATGTTAACTGTTGCAGACTTGCAGTTCATCCAAATTAGCTATCCAGACCATACATAACATTCTGACTTCATATATACTAAATTGATTTTTTTGTTCAAAGGCTTGAAAACAGCTGTGATGTTCTCAGTGCCAATTGTGATGGCAATTGCTTCTGTTATCAGCATTGTAACCACTGCAAAAAAAAGTCATTTAGTGATTTACACTGCTGAATGCATAGTTGAAATCTCTATTTCTTCGACAGGGAACACCTGAAAATGGATATCTGAGGCACAAAGTCAGTCCTCAGTTAAGTTCACCTAACCAACCATATTCTTTAAGGGAAGCTCTTGCACAAGCACAGTCTTCTAGAATTGGAGCAACAACTAGAGCTTTGCGAGAGTCTCTACATCCTGTACTGAGGCAAA
This sequence comes from Hedychium gardnerianum, assembly GCA_038050645.1. NCBI lineage: Eukaryota > Viridiplantae > Streptophyta > Magnoliopsida > Zingiberales > Zingiberaceae > Hedychium > Hedychium gardnerianum. Next base: position 12,686,167 of record JBBUKS010000008.1, on the reverse strand, counting down.
AATTGGTACGTCTTGAAGTTCCTAATAGTTGTTTCTCAAATTGAGTGTATGATTTCTTGCACCTTACAAATTCTTGCAGGAAGTTTGGGAAGAAAATTTGAGTACAGCAGTCAGTCTTCAGGTTCTTGAGATTACCAACAAGTTTTCGGTTGCTGCAGCATCTCAAAGTATTGCTACTGACTATGGGAAACTAGATTGCATCACATCCATGATGATAGGTCTTTTCTCCCGGAGTCAACCATTGGCTTTTTGGAAAGCCTTCTTTTCTGTGTTTAACAATATATTCAGTGTTCATGGAGCAACACTGATGGCAAGAGAGAATGATCGCTTCTTGAAGCAAGTAGCATTTCATCTTTTACGCCTTGCAGTTTTTCGTAATGATTCCATCAGGAAAAGAGCTGTGCTTGGACTACAGATACTTATCAGGGTAGGATAGTGATTTCAGATGGCATCTTGAAAGTTTGCATTATCTGGCTCTAGTATTTAATTTCCTCCTTTCACTCATCATCTAGCCATCTTTGTCCCAACTATTTGGAGCTGTATCTCTCTATTTTAATTGTTCCTAATATTCACTTTCCTCATGCAGAATTCATTTTACTATTTCACGAATACGACACGATTGAGAGTTATGCTGACAATTACCTTGTCAGAGTTGATGTCTGATGTACAAGTGGCTCAGATGAAGCCCAATGGAAGTCTCGAAGAGAGTGGTGAAGCATGGCGTCTTAGGAAATCATTAGAGGAAATGGCAGATCAAAGGTTGAATGTGAAACTTATAAATGATTGTGGACTACCTGGAAATGCACTTGAGGCATTTCCTGAAAATTCAACAGATAATCTTTGGTCCTGGTCAGAGGTCAAATATCTATCAGACAGTCTTCTTCTGGCCCTTGATGCAGCCCTCGAACATGCAGTTTTGGTATGATTTAAAGTTGTTAATCTCTCCATAGATTCTTCAATGAACTTTATTAATTAGCAATAGCTCTACGTGTGTTATTGTTTGTGGATCTCCTTCCTGTTATGAATATGTAGCTTTTTTTAATTTTAAATGAAAATCCATAAAAGCAACAAATTATCAGATTTTACAGATATAATACATCAATAAAATACCTAAACTTCAACTTTGAAGTGCTTACTGAATTAGTAATGTACTGTAAAAATTTCTCCTTTTAACAAAATGTCTAACAATCACAGAAAATTAAAGAACAGGATACACTAGCAATATTCAAGAATCACCTTCTAAGATAAATCCACTTTAGTAGAACTCAAATATAAAGTAGTATCAACTTTATTTTCATTACATTATTTTTAAAATTAAAGATTCTTCATTTTAGAGGAAGACTCACCTTAATTGTCATCATATCAAATAAACAACCATTAGGAGGGTTTTTTTTGTCTCGACTGCACATTATGGACTTATAGCTCCACCCAAAGCACCAGTATACTTAATTGTCATCACATCCCAGATGTATTTGCAAATAACATGAAACACATAAGGATGCTTAGTGAAGAAGTGACTAGTAGGCGTACCAAGAACATGAAATACAATGCGTGTGCATGTTTTGTCTCTATCAATGCGAAACTATCCATACATGTAATCACATGTCACAAATCCCTAAATACAATTCATGTATCTGTAACCACATGCTATTATCCCTAGTTTCATGCCTCTTGCTAATTAAACATCCCTTTCGATTCCCACTCTAGTAGTTCTAAGAAATGTTTGGAATTTCATTTTGAGTTGGGGTCTCGATTCCCTAATAGAATGAGATGATGTTGATGTTGTGCCAAAAGACCAACATGCCATGGAGGCACAGAGAAGATGAGAAGAAGAATTAGTAAGAGTCATGGAAGAGTGACCTTCTTTAGAAGAGTCGTGGAGTTATAGAAGTTGGGAAGAGTTGTGGACTTTAGAACAGTTGACAAATACTCAAAAGGTCCTCAACCTAAAGTCTTCAGTAAGTTCCTTTAGTCAAAATGTCTTCAGTAAGTTCCTTTTACTGCATAGACGACTCGACAAACTATCTAGCCTGCCTATTTAAAAATAAATAAATAACACCTAAAGGAACTGTTAGTGCTTGCTAAAACCATTCATGGAATACTTAACCTGTCAGGTAACCTGTCTTTGAGTATTCATTTGAATTAATTAGAAATTTTTGGGTATCTCCTTTTTTGGCAATTCAGACATTATTTATATACCTAAATAGTGTGCATAATAATTTTTTTCATGTACTCTTTAGTTTCCCTTGGTTGTTTTTCAATGCATTTAATTGCTAACCAAATTGGTTACAATATTTTCTTGGTCATTAATTTTGATTCACTGGTGCTTTAAATGCCAATATTTTTGCAAATTTTAGCTCTACATAAATAATACTTAAATCTTTAGTCAAAATTTCATGTTTAGTTATCTTAAATAGTTATTTCTTCCAGTACCCTTTTCATACCTATCCAGATTGTGTTGGGTTGGGTACTGACAAAATTACCCCTCTATTCGATGGGTCACTCCTAACCAATTCTACTTCAATCCCTGATCAAGTCAATTAGACCTCTAGTTAAGATTTGGGATGGACAGCATGCATTTTCCATTGAGCTCAAGTCTAGCTGAGCCCATATCAAGATTCTAAAGAGTTTGCATGTACACCTTTAGCCCTTGACAATTAAATCCATTAAAATAAATTTAAGCTCTCAAATCTAAACTGAATCAAACAATTAGTTAAATACTAATTAAAAAATGCTAGGAAATTCTAAAAATTTGGTCACAAACTCTGTGGATGGGATCTCTGTTGCTATTTGGTTATTCCTACTTGTCATTCCCTATGAATTTTGTTAATAAAAAAAATAAAGAAATATCTTTCCTAACTCAAGCTCAAGATAACAATTCTCGGGCTAGTAGCCACCCGTGATTTACTTCCTCCGTGTTAGTCCTAGGACAAATTGGCGGGGGGGCGCTGGGGGCGAACGTTTCGTCTTTTTGCCACCATAATATGATACCCTGTGCTCTGCTGATATTAGTAATTAAGAAACATATATTGTTAATTAATTTGAGTCGTTTGTTGAATTTGGGCCATTTCATTTTGCCCATATGTAAATGGGGAGTGTTAAATATAAATGTCATGACTAACTCTTTTGCTTGCTTCTCAAGCTTTAGGAATAAGTGAGCAACCAGTTAACTTTAACAAATTTTAGGTTTTTTGTAATCCTCTTCCTGACATTTGCTATTTTTTTATTAATTGCAGGCTTCTGTTATGACTGTAGATAGATATGCAGCTGCTGAAAGCTATCATAAGCTTGCAATGGCTTATGCATCTGTTCCTGATCTTCACATTATGTGGTTGCTGCATCTATGTGATGCTCATCAGGAGATGCAATCATGGGCAGAAGCAGCTCAATGTGCAGTAGCTGTAGCTGGTGTCATTATGCAGGTGAGTTCCTTCGGTTGATAACCTTGGTTGGCTTGTTGCACTGATGACTTTCCCTTGGTTAGGCCCTTGTTGGGAGGAACGATGCAGTTTGGAATAGAGAACATGTAGCTTCTTTGTCCAAGATTTGCCCTATGGTTAGCAATGCAGTTGCCTCCGATTCATCTGCAGCCGAGGTGGAAGGATATGGTGCATCAAAACTCACCGTGGATTCCGCAGTTAAATACCTTCAGCTTGCCAACAAGCTTTTCTCACAGGCAGAGCTTTACCATTTTTGTGCCAACATTTTGGAACTCATAATCCCAGTCTATAAAAGCAGGAGGGCTTATGGTCAACTTGCTAAGTGTCACACATCCCTTTCCAGCATCTATGATTCAATACTCGAGCAGGAATCAAGCCCCATAACATTTATAGATGCCACCTACTACCGAGTTGGATTTTATGGAACTCGGTTTAGTAAGCTGGACAGAAAGGAGTATGTGTATCGGGAGCCACGAGATGTTCGTCTAGGTGACATAATGGAGAAACTTAGTCACACATATGAGTCCAAAATTGATGGAAGCCATACCCTGCATATTATACCAGATTCTAGACAAGTCAATGCCGAAGAATTGCAACCTGATGTCTGTTATCTACAAATAACAGCTGTGGATCCTGTTATGGAGGATGAGGACCTCGAGAGTAGAAGGGAGAGAATATTTTCTCTGTCTACTGGAAGTGTGCGGACACAGGTTTTTGACAGGTTCTTGTTTGATACCCCATTTACTAAAAATGGGAAAACACAAGGAGGCCTAGAGGATCAATGGAAGAGACGAACAGTGCTCCAAACTGAGGGCTCCTTTCCTGCTTTGGTGAATAGACTTTTGGTTGTTAAGTCTGAATCCTTGGAGTTCTCTCCAGTAGAAAATGCTATTGGAATGATAGAAACCAGGACAGCTGCACTAAGAAATGAGCTAGAAGAGCCACGTAGCTCAGAAAGCGACCAACTCCCACGGCTCCAAAGTCTACAGAGGATACTCCAAGGAAGTGTTGCAGTGCAGGTATTAACAATTTGCTATTATAAATCCTGTAGGAAGTGAGAAACTTTTATTTTTTTTCGTCAAGGCTTCATTTCATATACACATTATCACAGTTTAGAACTGTGCAATGCAGGTGAACAGTGGAGTCCTTAGTGTATGCAAAGCTTTTTTGTCAGGTGAGCCTGCCACGAGGCTTCGGTCACAAGAATTGCAGCAACTTATTGCGGCCCTTCTTGAATTTATGGCTGTTTGCAAACGGGCAATCCGAGTACATTTTAGACTGATTGGCGAAGAAGATCAGGACTTCCA
>JBBUKS010000008.1:12583329-12601164 GCA_038050645.1 Hedychium gardnerianum | reverse complement strand
GCAATCTTTCGGACAGACTTTATTGAGGTCCCGGAAGAGAATACACACCCTTCATTTGCTTCCCGATTTGGGTACCAATACTACGTTGGCCGGCTAGGTCGGGAATTGTACCTCGTGTATGTGTCCCGCCTCCTTGAGTTTCTTAATTTCCGCCTGATTCACTCGATCATGCTCGGGTGAGAAGTTTTGCTTCTTTTGTTGGATGGGCCGGGCATCAGAAAGAGTGTTCAATCGATGAACCATCACTTTCGGGGTGACTCCAACGACTTCTTAGGATGACCAGGCAAATATATCATGATTGCGTGTGAGACATGCGATTAACTTCTACTTTAGCTCCGGATAGAGTCCCGCAGCTATCCGAGTGATCCCTTTTGGCCAGGTGGGATGGATTCGTGCATCCTCTTTTTCTTCCACTTGGATGTATTTAAGTGCGTTGTAGTTCGTCGAAGTTGAATGGAGGTTTCTTCACCAGAGACCTAAAAAATTCCCCATCTATCAAACCTTGGGAGAAGACGTTGACTTGCATTTTGGGGATGATCGAAAGAGCGTTCATGGCTACTCGACTGAATCACTATAGATACTCTTTTAATGACTCTTTGGGTTTTTTCTTAAGAGTGTATAAGTCATGCGAAGTTTTCTGGTATCTTCGGCTAGCGGCAAAGTATTGTAAGAACACCGTCTTGAATTCTTCAAAGATACGGATGGAGGTTGGGGGAGCCGACCGAACCACCTCTGTGCGGGGCCCGAGAGTGTTGTCAAGAAAACTCGACATTTGATGTCATAGGAGTATTGATGCAACATGGAGGCATTCTCAAATTTGCCCACGTGATCCTCCGGGTCGGTAGTCCCCTGATATTCTTCGATCGCCATCGTCCGAAAGTATCGTGGCAATATGTCTTTAAGAATATTTTTGGAAAATGGAGATCCCGGGGGTACCTTGGGTCCACAAGACATGACAACTTCTTTCTTCCTGAGGTCTAGGTTCAGCGTCTTCCCAGAAAACTCCGAGAATGATTCAGATGCTACGGTAGGACCCATCTGGGAAAGAGTCGCCCCCAGAGTTTCTCCTAGTCTGGTTGCTCGGAGACCGGGTTCTAATGATACTCCTGTTGATCTAGAGGGAATCCCATCGGAGGGAGACCCTAATAAAGGAGGTTGTCGTGATTGCCCTTGTAGCACCGCCTGTATGGTGGTGGCTACTAGTTTGTTGAAGTCCTATGTTGTCATTGAGATGACGTTAGGTGGGCCGGTGTCACTTATCTTTATTGTCCTAGGTCGGATCTTAACTCAGTGTTCCCACAGACGACGCTAATTTGATCCCGCCCAGGAACGTCGACACGTGACTCACCAGTGTACTAGCGTTGAGGTTGACTTTCATCGCCTTTCTTCGGGTAACAAAAAGAGTATTAGGAGAAGTTCGTCCTTGTATGTCCACCTGAGAGACACTAGGAGAGGATGGTTAGAATGACGACCAGGGAGTTCCCCGGCTTAGTCACTCTGACGTTCAAGTCAGTTGAGGTGAGATGTTGAAGATGAACAACAATTAGGGTTTTGAATGTGTATGTGTACTCGTCTTCTTGAGTTTCTTGATTTTTGCCTGAATCACCCGATCCTGCTCGAGTGAGAAGTTTCGCTTCTTTTGCCGAACGAGCCGGCCATCAGGAAGAGTGCTCAGCCGATGAACTATCACTTCCGAGGCGACCTCATCGACTTCTTGGGATGACCAGGAAAATGCATCATGATTGCGTGTGAGACATGCGATTAACTTCTCTTTAGCTCCGGACAGAGTCCCGCAGCTATCCGAGTGATCCCTTCCGACCAGGTGGGGTGGATCCGTGCATCCTCTTTTTCTTTCACTTGGATGTATTTAAGTGCGCAAGCCTACAGTCCGTCGAAGTTGGATGGAAGTTTCTTCACCAGAGACTTAAATTTTTTCCCGTCTATCAAACCTTGGGAGAAGGCGTTGACTTGCATTTCGGGAATGATCAAAGGAGCGTCCATGGCTATTCGGCTGAATCGCTATAGATACTCTTTTAATGACTCTTTGGGCTTTTGCTTAAGAGCGTATAAGTTGTGCGGAGTTTTCTGGTATCTTCGGCTAGCAGCAAAGTATTGTAAGAATACCTTCTTGAATTCTTCGAAGGTACGGATGGAGGCCGGGGGAGCTGGCCGAACCACCGCTACGCGGGACATGAGAGTGTTGTCAAGAAAACTCGACATTTGATGTCGTCGGAGTATTGATACAACATGAAGGCATTCTCAAAGTTGCCCACGTGATCCTCCGGGTCGGTAGTCTCCTGATACTCTCCTATCTCCATCGTCCGGAAGTGCCGTGGCAATACGTCCTTAAGAATATTTTTGGAAAATGGAGATTCCGGGGGTACCTTGGATCCGCAAGACGTGGCAACTTCTTTCTTCCTGAGATCTAGGTGCAGCATCTTCCCAGAAGACTTCGAGGATGATTCCGGTGCTACGGCAGGACCCATCTGGGAAGGAACCACCCCCAGAGTTTCTCCTAGTCCGGTTGCCCGAAGACCGAGTTCTAATGGTATTCCTGTTGATCTAAAGGGAATCCATCGGAGGGAGGCCCCGATAGAGGAGGTTGTCGTGGTTTCCCTTGCAGCACCGCCTGTACGGTGGTAGTTACTAGTTTGTTGAAGTCCTCCGTTGTCATTGAGATAACATTGGGTGTGCTTGTGTCACTTATCTTTATTGTCCTAATTTGGATCTTAACTCAGTGTTTTCATAGACGACGTAAATTTGATCCCGCCCAGGAACGTCGACGTGTGACTCACCGGTATACTAGCGTTGAGATTGACTTTCGTCGCCTTTCTTCGAGTAACAGGAAGAGTATTAGGAAAAGTTCACCCTTGTATGTCCACTTGAGAGACACTAGGAGAGTATGGTTAGAATGACGATCAGAGAGTTCTTCGGCATAGTCACTCTAACGCTCAAGTCAATTGAGGTGAGATGTTGAAGATGAACAACAATTAGGGTTTTGGATATGTATGTGTGCGCGTACCTTAACCTGCTAGGACATGTGACCTTTTATAGATTTGAGGGACGTAGTCGTCCATGTCCTTTCCCTTCTCTATTTAATAGGGGTGTTTTCCTATTTATGTGGCTATTTACTTAGAGTAATGAGACAACGTTCTCCACGTTTTATGGGGGATAACGTGGGTAACGCCTAAGTTTTCGAAGGAATAACGTTTTATTTGCTCCGGGAGGTGCGGAAGGTAATTATAGTTGTAATGTCAAGTAGCAAGACTCCGGGAGGCTGTTGTAGTCGGGAGTCGGGGAGACTATTGTAGTCGGGAGCCGGGGAGGCTGTGAGAGCCGGGGAGGCTGTGGTAGCCGAAAGTCGGGGAGATTACTGTTTTTGGACTGCTACTTCTGCTTCTAAGTTGACTCATGCACCACGTGACATCCCTCGATCACCCCCTATCACCATATTTAATAGATGATTAACTTAATACCATCATTACAATAATTTTTATCATAATTTTTTTTAAAATTTTAATGATAGAAAATTTTCATGTTAATGTTATGAAAACCGTTGACAAATCAAAGACATAAATTTCGATCTTCTATGCCATAAACCCTATAACCTCTACACTGTTTCTTTCAGTCAGACGAAATATTGCATCCTATACAACATTTATGCAAGGCGAAGTGTTGGAGAATATTAATTAGCTCAAAATGACGTCAGCTCCCTCGTGACGAAGCCATAAAATGAAACTAATCACAGGTACTTAATTATACCAATAATAATAACAATGATCTAATTAATGTTGACAGAGTAAAATATTTTGGAAATTAAAAAAAAAAGTGAACTTAGTCCATATGATTATATTCTGCAGTACGGAGGAGTGAAGAATGGCACCACCGTCCAAGCAAAAGCTGCTATACGCCTGAGAGAATAATCAAACAGAGGTCACAGGAAAGAACCCTAGCTCCGAGTCCATGCACGAATCATAGTGCCATGGCATTGTATATCTAAACTAATTAAGGGGGAAAAATTAACAATGTATTTGTATACGTATACCAATATTTGAGTGTGAAGCTGCAGCTAGCCTGTGACTGGATAAATATATAGCCATTTGAGTGCCGATGCAGCATCATCAAGATTCTCAAAACGAGGTGACAGCTTGTGAATCTTGATGGTGCCACACCAGCAAACAATGACTGCACAGCGTCTCCTAGCTCCTCTCTCTCTTCTGAGGCAACAACCTGAACACTGACGATGAGAGACCGGGAAGAAGAAGAAGAAGAAGAAGGAGGAGGAAGAGGTTAAGCAGAGGGATGGGAGAATATATAGGCCAAAGGCAAGGATGAGTTCCTAGGAGGTGATGTATGAATTAATTAACTCACAGAGTGAGAGTGAGAGTGTGAGAGAGAGAGAGAGAATTGAGAAGAGGAACAGTTATACATCGCAGTCAGAGCGTCGCAAAAAGCCAAGACTTTTACTGCCTTCTGAGCTTGCCCATGCACTTTAGTATAATATACATAATCTCACTTTGTTATTGGCATTGCGAGAAACTGGAGATTGGAACAAGAAAAAAATTAAAGATGTGTGGAGGAGGGGCAGCAGAGAAGAGAAGGCTTCCCTAAAAAGGAAACGGGGAGGAGCCCAAGGCGAAAAAGAAAATGGGAAGAAAAGGAAGAAAGGACTGCAGCTACCTCTCCCTCCTGTCTCCTTGTAAGAGGAGGATCTGTTGCGTTTCCTACAAGCATTCTCTCACTCTCTGATCTGTCTCTCACACTCTACTCAGCTATTGTTCTTCCAAATCTTGTGTTGCACCACCGATTTCATAGTTATTAAGATAAACTTCTTCTGTGTTAATTTGACGGATTGACGGGAACGCTGAAGATGAACATTTTATCTTTTACTAAATTCAAAATCTTGTGTAAGCGCATGTAGGGAGTGGAGTAATCTGATGAAGGGACGAATTCCTTCTTTTCGCATACTTTTCTTCGTACGTAACTGGATACGTATTTACGAAGCCACTTTGTGAAGAAGGAAGGAAAATATAAAAGAAAGAAAGAAAAAAAATAGGATGAGTATATAAGAAGTTCTTTGATTATGTAGCGACGAAATTGGGCCAGTTCTAATAATTTTATTATTATTTTAGAAAAATAAGTTTTTTTTTACGAAATGTGTATGTCTTTTCGTAAATATAAAAGTTAAGTGCGATTTTTAAATATTTTTAAAAGTTAAATACGTCTATTGATAAATTATCTTAATTTTACCTTTTGTATAATTACTAAACAAGTTTATTTTAAAAATATTTCATTAACTTTTGTTTATATATATATATATTCAGATATAATAACTCATCTAATCTAAAATTGACTGTTCGATTTCATATTTTATCTATTAAATAAATTTAAAAAATATGATGATTTTTAACGTGACGTGACGGACGTTTCAACTTCACAACTACTGAAGGTCTCTTTACCTTGTGTCCTTTTGATTACTGACTGATGCAAAAACATAATAACGCTCGTGCTGAGCGTTTCTCATCGTCCATTTTATATGATTAATTAGGTCGGATAATATCAAATTTGAGATTATCGATTCAGTCCTATGAAAATTTTTCATTGATAATCAAAGTAAATCGAAAAATGCTAATAGAAACTCATTCAAATCATCAATATTCTTAGATCCATTTTTTATTAGAGAAAAATTTATTATAATATATCATAATTAAAATTCAAATCAGAGAATCATGAAAAAAAAATGTAAATCAGAACCGTGACTCGAACTTTTATCCATTGATCAAGTCTACCACTCGATACAACTCAGCTACGCTTATGATTGGTGGTCTTGTTGTCCTGTCGTGCAACAACCAGCTGACGACGAAATTGGGCGAGTGAGGACTGAGTTTTTTTTTTGAATAATAAATTTATAGCTTTTAGAAAAAAAGAGTATTTTATAAAATGAGTATGTCCTTTGCTGAATATAAGTTGATGCATTTTTTTAAAATTATGTTTGAAAGTTAACCCATCGTTGATAATTTTTTTTTTAAATTTAAATATCTAATTTTTAAATCGATTAATATGAAAGTGAATGATTCAGTAAATTTTGTATTGATTATTTAATAAATTGAAAAAATATTCATAAAGACATATTCAAATAATCATTTTTTTTTTAAATTTATCATCTCACTTAAAAATAATAATTAATTTAATTATTCATAAAGGCGTCTGTTGCCGTCGCCTGCACTGTCCTGCTGTCGATCCGGCACTATTTTACTTATGCTCGATGGCTCCGATTATTTTTTCAAAAAAAAAATTTATTTAACTTTTGAAATTAATTTTTTTTTGATAATATGAGATTTTTTTGATTCCGAGTCGAATGCTCAAAATCATGATGTTTTTTGAATAATTTTTTTTTTCGAAATCTAAAAATCCTCGATTATCCATAATAATCCTAAATCAAACGCGCCTTTAGGAATTATTCCCGTGATCCAACTGTCGGTCCATATCAAAATTACAAAGTTTTTTAATATTTTAAAAAATAATTATACGTTTTAATAAATATAAAATTTAAATATGTTTTAAAAATATTGTTAAAAGTTGAGTGCGCCCTGAGTAAAGTATTATAATTTTGCCTTTTCAACGACCGTACCAATTTCAATGAATTTTATTATCGATTCTTAATGAATATAAAATATAATTATAAAATATAATGTTAAATTTTATTCATATAAAAGTTTATTATATTAAAATAAATATTTTTGATGATTTTTTTTAAAAATAAATAAATAAATATATATAAGTATCATGGTTAAAATGATAATTTCATCTCTCCATAATAAAGACATAATTATTTGTTCTTGGGCTATATTGTAATAGCAGGGTGTTTAAATTATTATTTAGATACATGTGATTTAATTTTCAATTATAATATATTTGTATGAATTTTGTTTTTCAAATGAGACGCGCAGTTAGAGGATATTAGACTTTTGGATTATTTATTACGAATGTTTTTTAATTTATCTTAATGATTAATAAAAAAAAATTATATGCACTAATTTCAAAATTAATTAAGTATATTATTTTTAATAATAACATAATGACCATGTCAAATGCTATTTATCCTTTCAATTGATGCTGTGGATGAGAGTTTTGCATTCAATTATGTAAACTCTAACATAAGAGAGTTTGGTGTGATGATTAAGTTTTTTAATGGATAATTAAGGGGTCAAAGGTTCGAATTTCAACTATGATGTATTATAGAATTTTTTTTTTTTAATGAAAAACGAACCTTAGAATACTAGTCATTTAGATGAGCCTCCATTAGCACTTCTTGATTTATCCTGGTGGCCGGTGAAAAATTTTTGTGGAGTCGAATCGATCATTTCAGATTTGACGTTATTCAATCTAATTAATTATTTTTTCAAGATTATCTCGTATCAAGAGAACAAAAGTTATTCTCCTCCCTGGTGCAACGGTGAAGGCGTTTCACGTTGAATTTAATAGAAAACTCAATTGGGCTATTCATAAATGAAGAATGTCCACGAGTTTATTTCCCGAGCAAAATACTTAATTTGGAGTTGAAATGATTTTATAAGGACGATGAAGATTATCAAGGTCGGTTACTGACACAGTTATAACAGTTGACGTAACTACGGGCTAATCAATGAATTTATGATGAAATTGAAAAAAAAATAAAATTAAAAAACATTAATTCTTTTTTTTTTTTTAAAAGGTGGGGCTCCACCCTAGCCAAGGATAACCATAAAGGTCTCTTCGCCTTGTGTTCTCCATCAATCGTGACCGCTTGTCGTAATTTTACAATCGGTCGCTATAAAGGTGGACGGTAAGATTAGACAAAGGACTAAGATTTTTTATAATAATTTTATATTAAAAATAATATTTTAAAAAAATAGATGCAATTTTTATTTTTTTTAAAAAATTTAAATGCAATTTTGATAAAATTATCCAAATTATACCTTTTCAATTACTTGTAATTACCAAATAAATTTACTTTACAAATATTATCAGTAGCCTTTCGACGAGGGTTTTGCGTCTATGCAAACCCTAGGCTTATCGAAGGCGACGGCGAAGGCGAACAGCGGCATGGAAGCGGGAGATCAGAAGCCGCAAGCCGGCGGAGGCCTCTTCGCTTCGTGTTCTTTTGATGACCTTGGCCTCCATCCTACGCTGTGCCAACACCTGCGGGGTCCCGATCTTTTCTCTTCCTCCCATCTCATCCGCATCTTCTTCCGTATGCTTACTGATGATCTGTTCCTTGGCAGATAAAATGGGGTTTCAGGTTCCCACGCAGATTCAGGCGCAGGCGATTCCAGTTGTAATTTCTGGTCGGCATTCGTATCCTGCTCGGCGCTTCTTTTGATCCGTTTTTTAGCATCTATTGAGATAGTTTTTCTGTTCTCCTTGGTTTCCCTTTACTCGAAAATACTAGACTTGTTAATGCCGCCACTGGAACCGGAAAGACAATCGTGTACCTCGCGCCGATTGTCCATCTCCTTCAGACGTATGAACCTCGGATTCAGCGTTCTGACGGAACATATGGTACAACGTTTTCTTCGCTTCATGATTTTTTCCCCCTATTATGTTCGTTTCCAATTTTTTTTGCTTCTTAATGAAAATGGATAAGTTGAGGATATTTCTAGTTTTTTCTCTTGATTGATTGACTGAAATGATTACAGCGTTGGTACTTGTACCAACGAGAGAGCTTTGTATGCAGGTTTATGAAATTCTGCAGAAATTGCTGCACTGTTTTCATTGGATAGTTCCAGGTTATATCATGGGCGGGGAGAACAGGGCAAAAGAGAAGGCCAGGTTGCGCAAAGGTATGTTTTTTTTTCTGTATTCTAATTATTATCATTGGTTTTTGGGATTGCACAAAGTAATTTGTGTTTTGTATGCATGAAATTTCTGGGCAATCAAATCTATTTTGGTGCTTTAACTGATTACTTATTTGGTTTTGCCAAATAGGTTAATAATACTTTTTATCTTACTGAAGGAGATTTCACATGTTGAAGTTGTAATTTCATTATTGTAGAAATGTTCAATTTGATGCTGGAGTATGAAGATGCGAGTCATTGTGTGTGTCTTAGAAGTCGCTTCCTTCAGTCACTCCTTGTGACTCATTTATATACCCATGTATATTTATATTTGAAAAATAATATTGATATTCAAATACTGGATTCTGTCTGTAATTTTTGTTGATATGATATGGGCAGGAATATCCATTCTAATTGCGACCCCTGGGCGTCTGCTGGATCACCTAAAGAATACATCAGCATTTGAACACACAAAATTACGCTGGATAGTCTTTGATGAAGCAGACAGGTACAAATTCTGCTTTGTATTTCAAGTTTTATTCAGCATTGCTAATGACTCACAAACCTGATTGTTCCTTTAACTTTCTGTAAATATTTGCACAAGAAATTCTGCTTCACTCTATTCCCACTTTCCATAACTGTTTTCTGTTTTGACTCCTTCACAAACAGGATTCTTGAACTGGGATTTGGAAAAGCAGTAGAGGAGATTCTAGATATTTTGGGTTCAAGACAAATCAATCATAGCCCCTCAAACGGAAAAATTTCCAACTCTGTCAAATGTTCCCGGCAGAACTTGCTTCTTTCAGCAACCTTGAATGAAAAGGTGAACCATTTAGCCAATATCAGCTTAGAGAACCCAATCATGATTGGCATGGATCAGAATAATTCTCACATGGCACACACACTTTCAGTTGGTAACGTCACTTCAGCATATGTTATTGATGGAGATTTGAAAATCCATAATGGACTTTCAAGTCAGACAGTAGAAAATTATAACCTACCTTCTCAATTAGTTCAAAAATATGTCAGAGGTATGCTTCCGACATAATCCAATTGTTATTGTCTCAACTGTAAATTTGCTTATTTCAAAATCTAATTGTTTGGTGCACCATGTAGTCCCTAGTGGTTCAAGACTTGTGATTCTTCTCTCCATCCTAAGGTCTTTATTTGAAGGGAACAACTCCCAAAAGGTGACTTTAGTGCTGATAATTCTTTTTTTGTAATTGTTAGATGCTATGTTGCACTTCGAATGTGCATGATTATTGGTCTTCTTTCAATGATTGTTGTTTGTATTGTTCAGTTTATGTTCCAGTGTTTGCTTACAGGATCATTTTGCAGATTGTTGTTTTCTTTTCAACATGTGACGCAGTGGATTTCCATTATACTCTTATAAATGAGTTTAAATGGTCTCCTAGTCCACTACAAGAGGTGAAAGAGCAAAAGTTTGTCAGTTGTACGACCTTCCATTTGCATGGGAATATGGAACATGATGATCGCAGAAAAGCATTCCAAGGATTTAATGTTGAAAAAAAAGCACTATTATTGTGTACAGATGTCGCTGCTAGAGGTTTGGACATTCCTAAGGTCAGGTGTATTATCCAATATGATTCGCCAGGCGAAGCTTCTGAATATGTGCACAGGTATTGGAGATATTTTTTAGTTGTTTGCTATGGAATAAATTATCAATCACTAATGCATTTCTATTATCCTTTCTTTTGTAGGGTTGGAAGAACGGCACGATTGAGGGAGAAAGGTGAAGCTTTGCTATTTCTTCAACCCGTTGAAATGGATTATTTACATGATTTGCAACAGCATGGAGTTAAACTGGAAGAATATCAAATTCAAAGGTGTCTAGATGGATTTGCATTGCATGGCAAGAATTTTTACAAGAAGTCCATCTCTTTAGAAACACATCCTTGGGTATTGTTTCTGCAGAAGGCTCTGGAAACCTTCATTTCCACCGAGGTAATAGTTGTTCATTTGTTGTAAACAACTTTTCTTTAAAATTTGATAAAGAATAATTCTGGTATTAATTTTTGAATGGATTTTTTTGTTAAAAGACAATTGCACTATCTTGCATCATGTTTTACCTTTTTTTCCTGAACATATTGCATATCTGTCACTGTCTTTGGTAATTTACCAGTTAGATAATCATTAATCTTAAAAGATAAAGGAAATAGACCATTATTTAACATAAGTACTAGTTTTTTTTTCTTTCCAGAAATGATGTCATCAATTTAACTTGGGCACTAGCTGTTTTTCAGAAACAAAGTCATCATCATTAAGCTGTATTAGTTCCAACTATCTGGGCTTGGGTACATAGATCATGGAATCATTTGTTTAAATACTGGACAAAGAACTGTTCTATTGTGGAGATCTTGGAATGAATTGTTTAAAAAATTGTTAATATGATTGCTCTACTTGTACCTCATCATCTAAATCGTTTTCCATAATGTTTGCTTGACTTTGCTTCTGGTGCATTTTCACTTTTCCATAGACTTGTTCACCATATGTCTGGTTAAAATAGAATTTATTTCTCACTTCAACTTGAGCTTTTCTTTGTGAATTGTTTTACTCTTTCTGATTTCTACTTTTCTTTTTAAAATTTTTTAGGCTAAGCTGAATAAGTTAGCAAAGAATGCATTTTGTTCCTGGGTTCGCGCATACACTGCTCATAGAGGTGAGCTGAAACGAATTTTTTTGGTAAAAAAACTCCATTTGGGTCATGTGGCAAGAAGTTTTGGTCTGAAGGATCAACCTTCATGGGTTGGAGGGTTTCACAAGAATGAAGCAAAGAAAAGGAAGAAGTATGGACTGAAGATCAACTCATCCAAAAGAAGGAAAACCTCCTGATAAAGATCAGTGCAAGTTTTTCTTGCTATCTTTTATACCGAAGGATAAAGTGATGAACTGTTCTACTGCAAACCAGTTGGATTTTTAAGGTCACAATGCTTTCAACTTGTTGCTTGATGTCAAAACTATACAGTAGACACCCTAAAAAGGACCTTCTTAATGTGTAGCTGCCCACTTTTGCAGATATGGAACAATTACAGAGATACCATATATTACCGGAACTGATCACAGTGACCGACCACGATGGGATTCTAATTGATAACGAAAGGTTTACGTCTTAGTTGTCATCTTTGATGCATATGGTATTCAATTCTTCCCTCCTGTGCACTAAGGGTTTCTGCTTGCTAAGTTTCCAACTTGACTATGTTCGTTCAGTGACTGAGTTGCATGATTGCACTTGTAATTTGTTTGTGATAAATTCTTGTTCCATAGCCTTGAGCATTGTTAGTGTATACACAAATCAGTGTAATTCATCTTCACACTAAATTCATAATTATCAAATCTTTAATGCGTGTTGTCTGCACCTTATTATCATGGACTTTGAAATTACTTGGTAAGTAAAGATAACTGAGGTATATCTGGGAAAACAGTTGATAACTCTTTCCGACAGAATATTCTCAAGAAAAAACTATATCGTTATGGTTGATCCATTGTCTAGTCAGCTTAACTGATAAGAGTTGGAGGGAATTGAACTTTGAGCGCAAACTTCATAAATAAATTAGATTTTTTTCAAATTACTGTGATGGATGTGATAGTGAAATCAAACTAAAACATTGATTGTTCTTTAATATAATTCAGTAAAATATGAAATCATACTTGTCCATGCACAATATCAAATAATATTTTTAGTCATCCTTGAAATATAATAATAATTTTCTAGTGCTACAATAAACCTAGAGAACAATGACAAACAATATGTTTGTATGACTAATGCTAAAACTCTTAAACAATACCATCCCATGGTATTGTTAATTGTTGGAGAAATAACGCTCTCTCAATGGTTAGTTTTGATTAGATTATTTTGATCTGTTTAACAAAGAGTTTCAAGTGTGTATAACTTGTTATATACAGTGCACACAGAGCTTGCTGAGCTAGTCGAATCAGTGAGGTCGAGTTGGTTTATGATCAATGATACAAAGGTATGAAATGAGTGTTGGAGGACACTATAAGGTGAGGAGATTGTGTGCATGATGGATTGGAGGTTTAGTACGAGGTGAACTTTAAAAGCATAGAAGATTGGATGACATAAAGCAAGCTTAGAGTTTCTAATACATTAGATGAACCAGATACCTAGAGAGGTGGACTCAAAGGCTCAAATGGAATGAGTAAGTTTGAGGAGTTTAGTGCACTTGATGGGCTAGCAAGGTGAACCGTAAACCATAGGGCGAGGAACATTTGGGGAACATAGATCTGGAGGCATGATAGTGTGAGATATTATGCAAGTGAAATGTAATCTTGGGGCTTGTGTTTTTAAGCATCATCAATTGATAATATAAATGTTGGCTTTCAATGATAATATTTGTAGATTCAATCAATTGGACAGTAATTTCAATTGATAAAAGGTAGACAATTGCAGACGTTGGAGGTCTTCTTACATAAGTCATGGAGAGTTTTGTGCCTAAAAAAGGTTGAACAAAAATATTCCTAAAACTCCTCTAAGAAAATCCTAAAGTGCTCAAAGCTTCCAAGAGCTCGATAAAGTTGAAGGCCTCAACTCAAACTCATAGAATTCTCCCTTTACTTGAGCTTCATACTTCATTAACAAACAAGCTTCAAAATGTCTTTAGTCAACCAATTGTGCTAGCTTTAGTTAATTGTAGATGATAAACTAAGTTGGCATTAGTGATTAGTGCAAGAAAATGCTAGTTAAGAAAAGCCATACGATAATAGTGCCATTTAATTAATCGAGCAGGACTAACAATATTACATGGTAGTGATTAGTACATGCACGTCCTCTCTTTATTTAATTATTTCCATGCTCATGCGTTACGTCGGGGAGTGCCGATCAGGTGCAGTCGCAGCAAGCGCAGCTGCAGCTGCTGCCGCATTGGCACTTGGTGCAGTCACAGTTTCCGCCTTCAGACCCAGACATCGCCATCTCCATGCTCCTCCTGCAGCATTTCCACAAACATCATGCCTGCGTTAGCTTTCTTTATAGAGAGTTAGAGACAAGTGAGCAAGAGGGATAGAGATAGAGATCGAGACCCCTCGTGGACAATTGCTGCAGCAGTCTCCCCAGTCATGTCCGGGTACATCTTGCACCTGCACTCCTCAAAGTCATCAGGATCAAAAAGAGTTACGTGAAAATTAATTTCTTCAGATCGACTTTAGCTAGAACTCGTACCCTCCACAGCCATTGCCGCACTGGCAGCTCGAGCCACAGCCACAGTTTCCTCCGCAGCAAGACATGTCGTTGCTAGTAGAGAAGAGAGTTTGGTTTGCCTGAACAAGTGTTGAGAGAAGTGTGATGATCATGATGGAGCAAGATGCACCCTTTTTATAGGCCTCAAGCAATAGTTGTCTACGTAAAGTAAAGTGCCCAGCACAAACAAAGAACTGTTACCGAATCAGTCTGAGTGGATCGACTGATGGTGAAAGAGCAAGCACCACCACCATCACCACCACCTCTTCTCTGCTACTGTGGGATAAAGATACTGGTTCTCTTGGAAAAAGTTAAGTTGAGAAAGAGCAATTCCTTCAATTCTCACTGTCAACCCTACAATTATTATCCTTATCATTGCAGCTGAGGAAAGCATATCTGTGTAGGACCTTGGAGGTCACACTGGATGGTTGAGGGCGAGCGAGAGAGGAATCTCATCCTCACCACAATACTGCCACTCTGGGTATGAATGACATGTTAGACAATGTGGGCTCTGACTTTAATTTTTCTGGTTCATCTTTAAGATGTGTGGCAGCAGCATTTGGCAAAAGTGTTAAGAGTTTTTTTAAGTCTAGATCACCCGTTCCTCGTTCAATTGGAACCTCACTTTTGGGACCAAGTTTAAAAAGTTTTGAGGGGCTAAAATAAAATTCATTCGTTGATTGATTGTTGATTTCTAAATGTTTTGTGGTTAGAAGAGTGTTTTTTTCTTCTATGTAGCCAAGTTTACTTGTGTGATTAAAAAGAGTTTTTCAGGAAGGAAAGATCACCAAGAACATACGCAAAGATTGATATGTTCATCTGAAGAACATATTCCTCTCACATGGAACTGATTGATATGAAATAAATTAGAGAGCTGATAGAACTATAAAAAAAACTAAAAATTGCTCCGCTAGAAAATTTTGTTTTGAATTTTCAAAATGGCCCTTAGAGTTTTGAAATTCTCACTTTGCTCCCTATACAGAGTGATTGGTGAAGGAAGAACTTTGCCATTGAAAGTATTTCCATTGGAGATTGTGCTTCCAATAATGAAGACCTTGAGGAGGAGAAATAGCTCTTGTCTATGCTACCATCCATTGATGGTGCCAAAGAGTTTCTTCTCTCCTACAAAACTCTATCCATTGATGGTCCACACTTCACTTTTCTTGTCCATCAATCATGCAATGCACTGATTTGTTCAAAAAGGCCAGCACACATTCCATGAATTCATTGTGACCTCTATCACTAGTAGAAGCTTTGGCAGATATATATTCTGCAAAGAGCTTTTAGGCTTCAACTTGTTTGATTAAATATATTCCTTTAGATTAAACAATCAAGATCTTGTTGATTTCAAAGATTTGAATGCATGGAACTTGTAATATTTGTTATATTCTTCTTGCTTTCCAATTCAACTAGAATTTACTTTTATTATGTGAACAAGAAAGAACAAGGCTCAAGGAACTCGAGTAACGAACTTTACTAAGTCGCACACTCAAACTTTATAGAATACCTAAAAAGTACACCTAACTTTGATATTTATAAAAAAAACACACAATTATTTTCAAAAAATCTCTTCTACCACTACAATTTTTTTTTTGACATTAACGACGGCCATGATCTGTCGCAGATCCGTTGCTATATGATGTCAACGACGGAATAGCGATGAAATAGCGACGGATCATGATCCGTCGGCTAAATTTACGTCGTAGCTGTGATTTAACGACGGAATACCTATAATCGTCGTAGATAGCGACGAAAATTTCAAAGTCGTCGCTACTAGAGACGACATTTTTGTATCCATCTTTATTTGCGACGACATTTCCTATCCGTCTCCATCCTTCTGATTAGCGACGGAGGATTATTCAACCGTCGCCATCAGCCACGGAAAATAATATTTCGTCGCTATATACATGTGAATGGAAAGCGACGGACATTATAATTTCCGTCGTTAACAATGACGGACATTATAATTTTCCGTCGCTAACATAGACAGACTTATAAAAGTCCGTCACTGATTGCGACAGCTATTTAAGGTCCCATTGTTGTTTCGACAAACAGTGATTTACCATAGATTAGCGACGGAATATAATATCCATCGCTAATCCGTCGCTAAATTTTAAAAAAAAAAGTTTGTTTTTATCCATTTTCCCTGTTTACATCTAAATATAATCATCACAAACGATAATTTTAACGAGAAATGAAAAATACACACAAACATCCATACAACATCAATTTTCGTCCATTGTCTCTGTTTACATCTAAATATAATCAACTACAACAATTACAAATAAGATAAGCTCATAACAAATTAACTATATGCTGAAAATAAAATACAATCCACATCCAAAATCTATCAAAGTATATATCATCCATATAAAATATCATGATGAAAATTTAATACAAAATAAACTTCAATTCTACAAGAAATAAAATATAATCAGATGTGAATACAAGAATATATTTTGAGGTTAAAGTACAACAAATACTAAATGATTTTTAACTAATAGAAAAGACAAAATAAACTAATAATCATCAACCTTTTGATATTAATTTAAAAAATTTACCTCAGTTTAGATTTTCAAAATCTTGATATGGTGATAGAAATCTACAACATTTGAAAATGATATAAAATTATAATACAATTAGAGATGCATATAAATAAAAAAATATAAATAATAGTAATCTTTTTAATTGAAACATAGAGAAAAATTATAAGCTAAGAGAAAGGATAACATACTACAACATGATCTACTCATCAGGAGAATCATCGGGATCCTGGGTCTCTTGGGACTCCAAACGATGCGGCCGCGACGTCTGTGTTTCAGGAATGAAATTTGCCGTTGCATATGCTTGCATCTGGCGGACTAACTCCTTAGTCCGAGCCTGTACTCGCGTATCTCCTGTAGGCCATGTCACTGTCTGCGTCCATCTTAACCATCGTCTGCTTCAATGACGACAGTCGAGTCCTAAAATCCTGATTTTCAACTCCCAAAGCTTAAACCTCAGCAGATGAGGATGGGGAGGAACTAGGACGCCTTTTATCCCTAGAGCCCTCATCCTGTCAAAGACAATTTTGACCTGAAAACTAAGGCCGTAGAGGGAGCTCTTCTTCTTTCCATCGACGATATTATAATAAAGCCATTAATCTGGTCGGTGGAAAGAGGCTGTGGTCCCTCTCCCTTTGCACTGGTCTGAGACGCCTATGCAATTCTAGTTGTCATTGATTTCTGTATCAAAATAATTATTTTATTAACCTCCAGATTGTTATGTTTGAGAGGTGTCCTAAGGCAATCGCCTTATGACTTATACTATTTATATGATAAATATAGATTTACTATCTAAGTACATATTTTTTATGTATTTGAATTGGTCTTAAATTCATTTACTGAATGTCCGCAATACGATTAATAGCATGAGAGAACTTGTGATTGGATCACAACTAATGAGCGTCTCTACATGTGTAGTTATGAATGTTTTAAAATCTTCCCTAGTCAACGAATTGATGTATTCGGACATCATCAATCCTGTAAGACTAGCACGGGTTATACTCCTTGGTTTAACTAAGCAGTCGTTACTCACTGACTGGAGACATTGGGATGTCAAGAGTTAAACGTAGATGCTAGTTATGGTAACTAGTTCATTGGAGTAGTCTGCTGTAAGACTTCATATGATTCTCTACATATAGAGATATGTCTGTGAAGTTTTTACTACAGCTCGAGTGCAAGTTTCTTTCGACTTGAGGTATTCAAGTCACCTTGGTCATGAAGGCTTATGCTTTGACATCTTAAGCAAAACATCTCCTTGGAG
>JBBUKS010000008.1:12562734-12574959 GCA_038050645.1 Hedychium gardnerianum | reverse complement strand
TGATCCTGAATTGGTCTCTATCTAAAAGAACTTGCTGAACTTTTTATCCCAAATGGGTCACTAGACTCAACCAGTGCACTAGTACCAAAGATTCAGGACATTCATTCCATTTGCTTGACAGCAGGAAATGAATCTATGCGATGGTTGCCAACATCCACTTCAGATCCTAATAATATAATCATCATGATCATCAATAGGAGCATTGAGTAATCTAATACCCTTGATCGTTTTACATGATATTTTGGATTTCTGAGTCTGACTTCTGGAACTTGATATATTGATGAGTTATATTATGATGCCTAGGATGTGACATGAATGCTTAGTTAATAGTCGCATAGCATCCCTTCTGGTCAAGAAATTTTTTTTTTTAAAAAAAAGGCCCAATTGACACAAGCATGTTCATCTATCCAATTGGGACAAAAAAAAACATTATGACAGTTGAGTGACATAATTAACCATCAATAACCTTATAAAAATACTACCCAAGTGATCTTACTAGACAATCAATTAAATGCTTAGATTGTCAAAAGCTTGTCCTAGCAGTAGAGCATAGCATTTACCATAACAAGTAATATAAGAAGAAAATAGAGATTTCAACTATCCATGAAATTTACACAAAAGTTGAATTGACATAGCAAACAACTCGATTTAACATGAGAGATACTAGCATATTATATGTGCCAGTTGTCACAATGAGGATTTGCATGTGTGAAATATTATGTTTATATTGTGGAATCTGTGGATGGTGTACATCAACAAGTTCATTAAAGTCACATGGTGTGTCAAGATTACTTCACATAATTATTTTATCAACTGCAATGGACCAGAGGAAATCCAATAAGTGTCAACAAATAAGAATTTTAAGTGGATGATTTAGTACAGATTGAAAGGTGCTTGGATCGTTTCAGATTAGGAGGAACATATAAAAATAAATCATCTAAAATGTAAAATATGGAAACTTGGGAAACTAAATAAAAATGTGATTATAGAAGTAATAATCCAATAAGAGTTAAATCAAACAGCAACATAAGCACAAAGTAGTCAAAGTACCCTGCGTCTGAAACGCTGTGGAGGCTCACGGTTCCTCCTATTAGTGCGAGATCTAACTCTAACAACTTTGGAGTGGATTGCACAAGACACACAGTGTTGCACCTTGATGTATAGCTTAGGAAGAGTGTACCCTATATAAGATTTAGCAAATTTTAGCAAAATAAAAATTTTATATGCCTCGAAGATTCAGACCAGAAGACAGATAAATAAGTGAGTAATTACCATCATATGCACACGCTTCCTGCACATCCCGGACAGCAGCCTGCTCCACTATGTTCCTCACAAGAAATCTCTTTATTGCCTTGTCCTAAAGCATCAAATAAAGAACGTATGAGTCCTTATATGCCCCCAAAATTTGTTTGTAAAGAGCACAGATTGCATTCAAATTTAATAAAGAAAAAAAGGATCAACCATGCAAAAGAAAAATGATGCAATCTTTTTCCAATGTAAATAGTGACGATATATCTTTACCAATGGAACCCAAACTAAGCATGCAACCAATGTTAATATATATCTTCCAATGGCACCAAAACGAACAGTATTCAAACGGTTGCTAAGACTCTATCGTTGAACATTAAAGGACGAATAAAAAAATGAATAAAAGAAGCGACCTTTGGGCAGCACTTTCCGCAGTTGGAGCAGCGGATGAAGTTAACATGGCCGCGGCCATGCTTGTTGCGTCCTCCGTTCCTGCGCTTAAAAGTCTGCAGGACAAACAATCAAAAGAAACCCGATCAGATCAGTTGCCAACAAGTATGAAGAAGAAGAAGAAGATAACGAAGAGAAAAGGCTGGATCTGATTGACCATCTTCGTCGCCCACCAGCAGCTCGTTAGGGTTTCAGAGTTGCACAACGCATAGGAGGCGGCGGCGTAGAGTAAATCCCGAATTCTCTCAAGCGGGGAATATATTTATAGATCCTCTTCATCATCCTTGCCGTCCATTATTGATTGGACGATCACGATTTCATCAACCATCCCATCTCCGAGATTGTCTTACAAGATCCCATCCAATTAAAATTTTAAACAGATTGTAAAATGCTCACATCACAACCGCTAAATGATTGACAACTGATCATTAAGGTTCTAATTAACCTAGTAGAAGTCTAGTAACCTGACCACGGTCTACGGTTCAGCATCGACAGTTATTCAGAACGGTTGAAGTGTGGATTCTGAATCGTGAAGTTATGATTCCGAATAATCGATTATATTCGATTCATGATTTACGGGGATAAAAAAAAATATAGGACTGATACAAAAATATATATATATATATATATATATATATCATAGGTGATCATTAGATAGAATAGTGATTAGTGCATGAAGAAAAATAAGAATCTGACTATTAATAAAAATTTGATTTTCATATTTCATAAATGATAATACCTCATGTATTAACCAACAATCCTTCTAAAGGGGTTCATGTTTCATTCATTCAGGTTCAAATGACAAAAATAGACTGATATAATAATTTTGATCCAAAACTATTTACATGAGTCTAAACTATATAAAATTAAAAACTAAAGATATAAAATGACATAATTGATTCTAGGAGCGCGATGTATATGTTTTTGTTAATTTTGAACAATTTGAATCTAGGTAGAAGTTTTGGCGGTATGAACCCAAATTATTAAAATTTGATAATTGATAGTACACAACGACTAATCAAAAGGTGTCTCTTTTCAACATGCCCCTGATTATAGTGTAATAGTTAGAATTTCTAAATAGTTAATCAGTCATCTAAGATTTAAATTTTAACTGCGGTGTACTATAATTTTTTTTTCTCCGGTGAGATGATAAATCTAAGAATATTGATCACTTCGATTTAATCAATTCAAAAAATTAGATATCCAAAAATTGGACACCCTAACTTCATCTAAGCCTTCTTTCCCTCAACTTTATATATTCAGGGTTTGCAAAGAAATTTTTAAGTTGCCTAACTTATTGCTCGAACACAACTTCATCCAACCCTTCTTTCCCTCAGCTTTGCATATCTGAAGATTGTAATGAAATTTTACGAGTTGCCTAACTTGTTACCTGGACACAACTCAAAATAGAATGTATTCGAATGGCTTATATCAAAAAGTAAATCAATCTACAAGTTGCTGGGAAAAGAGAACATTTTCCACATACAAGCCCAAGGCTTGACGGGTAACCTCAATCTTACGAAATATATGTAAGAGTAATCTACTTAGACTTAGTTATCCCTAATTAACACAAGGAAACAACTTTTGGCTCAGTAAAAGTAATCAATTTTTATACACAAACCAATCCTTGTCAATTTGTTTATCCCTCACTGCAAGGTTTTTTTTAAAAAATAAATGAAGTCATAAGTTGATGTAACATCTACGTTTTCCTCACTATATATCATTTTACGATATAGTTGTGTTGCTGGTTTCTCCTGTGGAATCTACATCCTTTTCCGATGCCAAGTCCACCTTGGGAGGACCTGAGTTCCTCCTCATTGCAGCAGGAGATGCTGGAGAAAATTTTTGTCCTGTAGGGAATGACAATCTCTTCTTCACAGAATTTGTAGAAAATTTGTCTTGAGAGTTAAGGCTGCCATTTGAAAGACTTTGGATGTGGGATTTCGCCTTTGCAGACTTTGTGGGTGCCATGTAGCTTGGCATGGTTGACGAACCAGAGAGGCTCTCATCATCCCTCATTGATGCAGCTGCCAAGCTGTTCCTCTGAGATCTCTCTGACAGCATGCTGACCATGCTCCTTGAATCATCTTCTAATGTGCTCCATACTGGTTTTGGGCTGTCTGATTTAGCCTTCCCCAATGACCAAGGGGGCTTGACGGGTGGTGTTGAAGGAAACTGGCAGCTTGCAGGGTGTGTCGGTTTCCGGGATGCTGCTGGGGGGTTTATCTGAATTCCTATCTCTATTAGCATAAGCTCTCAAGATATCTCCACTTCCATTATTCTGAGCAATTCTCTTTGCAGTGGTGACTTCATTCAGGAGTTCTCTATAGTTTGTGCTCTTCGTCTCCAATGGCCTTGCTGCCATCCAGCGCTCCAACCAGCTCCAACCCCATTGTAGATTATTGGGATCCATAAAAATGGGGTTCACTGATTTTGAGGAATTCTTCCACTACACAGAGCAAGTTTTACGAGGGAAAAGTGAAAATTATACAATCGTACTTTTCTCTGTTTGACTACTATTCTAAGCATGCATATTTGTGATGCTACTATCACAACATACGTGGTTTTAAAATTCATAGATTTTATAATGTCATGGATGTTCAATGTGGTGTATTACCTGATGAGAAAATGCATAAGCCAGTGCTCTTTCTCGTCTTATTGCAGCTTCTTGCTTGCTCAATAAACTTGCTTCAAGTTGCTTCTTTGTTTGCAAACTGTCGTCCCATTCTTCTCCCATCTATTGTAGAATGAAAATTTAGTAAGCCGAATATGTTAATCTGTCTTCCTCTGGTACTGTATCCTATCATTTATTGCAAGATTTGTACTCAAAAGCATTGAACAACAATATAAGAAATATTTGAGATATATTCCATAATAGTAATATTATTACATATGGAATCAGATAGTATTGAGAAAGAAATTCAAAGTATTCCATTATCCTAATGGTTAGTCCTAAACTATCTTGTTTAAATCATATGTAATATAGTATCAGTATCTTTGAACAAATTGCAAGTGAGACCCAATGCCAAATGTCCTTGAAATCAGTATCTTTTTCAGTAGGAAAATGGAGGACTTAGTTTGTAGCATTCTATTTTTAGTGCAGTTGTCTGTATGTGGTGAATGAAGAGCTCATTCTTAATCTTGTTTAGATACTTGTAATACTCTTCTATAGTTTATCAATAAAACCTCCATGATTTAATTGAAAAGTAAAATTGGAGGAAAAAAAAAAGTAAAGCTCAAAGTTTATAGAAGAAAGCAGTATTTCACATCTGATAACATTTTTCTGCAGGGATTTTATGGTAAAAAGAGTAACAAACATGTGATATCAGTTCTAAATTTCACCTTCAAAATTTCAATTTCTCTTTCATGTTTTAGTAGCATTTGCTGCTGAAGAGCTTGGTTTTCTTCTAGCATCCTTGTTCTCCTTGTCCAAATCTGTGATTGGATCCTTGCTATTGTCTGCATGTATCGCAATGTGGTTGTTGCTTGGCATTTAACAGAGTTACCATCAACAAGTGACTTCAGCCTAACCAAACCTCTTAATGCCCGCAAAGCTCTTCTTGCCTTGTTACAAGATTGAAAAAGAAACATTTTAGTCACTGTATTAACTTAAAAATTCAGGAAAGAATACATAGTAAATTTTGAAAAATAATCATCAAAGACAATGCCTTTTTTTTGTAAACTTGATTAGATCATTTGGATCTGAAAAATGGTTAGTAAGACAAAAGGAATAGCTGTGGGGAATGCAAGATGGGCCATTATCACCAGTCATACTAAAACTGCCTAAGCACATGGTTCAGGAGTATCAGAGAAGTGAGCTATTATAATGAGCAGTACCAGCCTGATACAAAAGGATAGGCTGTCTACTACTGCATGCAGTATTTGAATCAATACATAGCATCCTACTAGGAAGACAATAAGTAATTATGTGCTCAAATTTTTATAAAAAAAAATCCTTAATTTAAGATTCACTTCTAGGAATCGGAACGTTTTTTGTAGGCACTAGGGAACACAATTGACCAAGATCTCCTTACTCCTTATAGTAGAAGGATTTTGAAATGGATCAACATAAAAGCACTTGAGTTCATCCAATTGTCGCTATTTACTATGCATATAATCAAGTTGGGGGTATGTACTACTATAAAACTAGAACAAAAAGAAAAAAAAAATTGTATTGATAAAAAGGCAACTATAATTTAAGGAAGCACAAAGAAAACTGTTGAACACTCTATTTGATGATAAAACAGAGTGAGGCAAAAAACTATTACTTGGCAAAAAAATGAATGATAGGATTGAGACATTTAGTTTGACAAAATTTTTGAATGTTTAATTTCCAGAAACTGGAAATTTAAGTTTGCTTGCGAACCATAAATATCAACCGTGGCAGAAAAACAACATATAGTTTTTGGAATTTAATTACTAATGGTGCAATAAAGACTGATGGAATAAATATTCTTATATTTGATTCACTCGAATACTTATTCTGTCAGAATACCAATTCTTTATTTACCAGGAATAAAGTAGGGATAGTAATCCCTGATATTATTCCTAGAAGTCCTATACCAAGCTGGTCAGGATTGCCATAGTACCAACTCATCCGCTGAATGCCTGAATTCGCAAATCATTTCCTCCCCAAACCCTCATTCCTTTGACCGAACTCATGGCCACAAAATCCTCCTCTTTAAACACTAGCATATATTCCTCTCCAAACCCTAGTATCCACATCACGAACTCACTCTTCTTGGCCATCAGTGGAATCACCGACACTTCAATCGTTGACTTCTGGTCAAAATCTGGTAATTGAACACAAAAACCAAGGCCTATAAATACAACTCTAGGCAGTGGAAAAATGGATCTTCCACCACAAAGTGGCAACAAAGTGAGAGACCAATAACTTCACAAACCTAGCTTCAGGTGTCTACCTCAGCTGCATTAACCTCAACCAAACTTGTTCAATCAACCCCCGAGAGTTAGCTAGATCCCTAATCTATCCATCTAAGTTGAATACTCTCCCGCACCTATTTGCCTTAACCTTAGATTTTATCCCTCAACCACTTTCTGCCAACTCAGCCCTACACCCAACCTTCTCCAATGATGCATCCGGAAGGTCTAAACTCATTTGTTAATCATAACCTTAATAATATATATTATTAATCCAGATAAAAGTTATGAGTGTGTTCTTAGTGTTAATGGTAATTACATTTATGTCCCGTCCCTAGGTTATAACATACATAAATATGATATTATATGTACATTATTATTATTTTTTCATCTTTCACTTTCACTAACTATCTACTGAACTCAGGCTAACTATTGTTAACAAGGGTTACAGATAACATGAAAGATTCCCACATTGACGGGAACTTCGTGCACCGAGCTGCCCTTTATACTTTAATTATCATTCATTTAATTGTGAGACGTACTGCCAACGAGCAAAGTTTATTGTAGCAGTTAGACAAGAATGAGATCAACTATTAAATGATATGAAATGTATGTTGAACATAATTTTCAAGTGAAAAATACAAGAAATAAGACAATTTTCCAAATAGCTTTAAGAAAAAGCAGTCTTTCAGCACAAAGAATTTATAAAGATCCTATACATTAGGATGCAAATGCGTATGAATGCAGGTCCAGAAACCCATTTGAATAATCTATCATACAAAAAGGTGAATTTTTTTACCAGGTGACCCCGAAAAGCAGTCTGGATCTTGACTACAGCAATCTCTTCCCTTGTCCTACCTGGGGACTTTGTTGAAGCCGTGGCGTGGGTGGCATCTCTTGCGGTAGTAACTGAAGTTTCTGGAGGATCAAGAGCAGCAAGCGGTACAGAATTAGCATAGTTGCTTTCCTCAGTCCCAACCTCCACCATTTTATCCTCATCTGGATGAGGCAGCAACGAGGGAACTACCTCTCGACCAGCAACCTCTACAATCCCAGCACCAGATACATCCCGGGGTTGAGATGTTCCGGGTCCCAATTTCTTTTTCAATTTCTGTGAAAAGAAAGATCAAAGACCACATACATTTTTCTCATCAGGAGCAGCTCCATAGCAGAAATGACATAACCAAATTGGGGCGAAACTCATACTTCTCTCTTCTCCTTCGATTTGTGGCCGAATATCTTCTTCACGACGCCGAACCACTTGACCCTCTTCCCCATGCCTTCTTCTTCTTCTGCACAATCAACCAACAAATATTACTAAATCTATCGAGGATCCAAATGAAAAAGGAAAGACAGATCCCAAGTCAGTAGACGGAACCTATGAGATTTGCTTAACATATCTCGAGTCAGTAGATGGCTCTCATCTCACCTTGCCGAATGGGGAATCCTCAACCTCCTAGCTGCAACCTCCCGATCTGCCTATCGTCTCGACTTGAGAGGCAAAGAATCATCGGAGCAATCGCAGCGACGATTTCTTTCTGTGCCGCCGGCAGCTGGCAGCCCGGCTAGTCTAGGTAGTTGAACCTGCCTCTCGACTCTAGGACTCTGCCCACCGGAGAATGCTAAAAGAGCGGGGCGACTGGCCCCACATAAGATACGCGAGCTTTTGCTACCCGCATTTTTTGTATTGAAACTAATTAATTTTGAGATAATTTTAAATATTAAAATTTTTATCGATAGTTGAAATTAGGGTTATAAATGAATCAAACATTCGTGAACATATTTGGTGTTCAGCTTGATAAGAATTTATTTATATTCGTTCAATATACACAAGATCAATTAAACAAACAAGCTTGAACAACTCGTTAAACTAAACAAACAAGTTTGAACACATATGTGTTCAGCTCGTTAATGTTCGTGAACAACGTTCGTGAACAACGTTCGTGAACAATATTCGTGAACAACGTTCGTGAACAATGTTCGTGAATAACGTTCGTGAATAATCATATTCATTAATAAAAATCTTATTAACATGCTAAATAAATAAAATAAAATAAATAAATTTGAATTATCAAGCTCAATAATCAATCAAATAAGCAAAAATTTTAAACAATCAAATAAATTTGAATTTAGAGCTCTATAACATCTAAACGAACCAAACTCAAGCCAAGCTTAAAGTGAGAGCTTGATAACATTTAACAAACCAAGCTCAAGCCAAGCTTCAAACAAGCTTAAGCTCATAAAAAATAAATCAAGCCAAGCTTGAATAATCATTTCAAAAACTTGGTTCATTTTAGGCTCGACTCGGCTTGACTCAGTTATCTTATCAAATAAGCTTGAACACCCCAAAGTTTGACTCAACTTGACTTGTTTACAGCCCTACCCTCAAGCATCATAAGTTCACTCAGCTCATTAAGGTTCGTGAACAATGTTCGTGAACAATGTTCGTGAATAACGTTCGTGAATAATCATATTCATTAATAAAACTCTTATTAACATGCCAAATAAATAAAATAAAATAAACAAATAAATTTGAATTATCAAGCTCAATAATCAATCAAATAAGCAAAAATTTCAAACAATCAAATAAATTTGAATTTAGAGCTCGATAAAATCTAAACGAACCAAACTCAAGCCAAGCTTGAAGTGAGAGCTCGATAACATCTAACAAATCAAGCTCAAGCCAAGCTTCAAATAAGCTCAAGCTCATAAAAAATAAACCAAGCCAAGCTTGAATAATCATTTCAAAAGTTTGGTTCATTCTAGGCTCGGCTTGGTTATCTTATCAAATAAGCTTAAACACCCCAAAGTTTGGCTCAACTTTACTTGTTTACAACCCTACCCTCAAGCATCATAAGTTCACTCCCTAGAATTTTCGCTTAGAATTCACTCTTATGATAGTTCTCACTTCCTTCGTTCAAGATCATTATTTCATACTCGATCTGAACTATAAAAGTCACTATTTTATCCATATAGCTTAATTTTGATCATGACTCTGATACCAATTATTAATTATTATGATAATTTTTTTTTATATTTCTATAATAGTATGATATTGTCTATTTTGAATTTAAATTCTTATATATTTATTTTTAGGTTTTATTTAGAAAAAATTCATATCAATCAAAATATTTTTTATTTTATAAATCTTTGATTTCTTTTCATATATTTTTAATATGAAATTTTAATTATATTTTCAACTGAAATTTCTTGATTACAAAACACTTTTTTCCCTGAGTGTTTTACGAGTGTACTATATTTTATGGAAGTTTTATTATTATTTTATGGAGGTTTAATTATGATCTTTTTTTAAAATCTTAGACGAGTGCCTTTAAATTTTAATCTAGAAAGATTTATTATACATAATTTTATTTCATATTAAAAGGGGTTATTATTGCGATTCAAATTCATGATTATCAAATCACAGGATAATAACTTCTATAATTGCGCCAAAATAAATTGGATACTCCTTTTAAATTTTCTTTATGAATTAAATTTAATGCACATACATTTAAGAGGATGTTGCTCAAGGAATTTGGAAAAAGAAAATTATGAACATTTTAATTGTTTTCTAAGCGACAAATTGGCCTTATTCCTACATGCACTTAATTATAGGGCCATTGTGACAAAAGGCGAAATGCTCGCCCACAGCGCCTCCGTCAATTCGTCCAAGGACCAATACGGAGGAGGTAAATCACGAGAGCTAGTCTAGCCAGCCCGAACAGTGACTAGTACATAAGAAGGTCAGGAACCTGACTACTAGTCAGGATTTGACCCCAAAATTATAGGGCCATGAGATCATGTGAGGTAGGTTCCTTCAAATAATTATTAGTCAAAAGTTATGGGTTGAAAATTAATTAGTATTTGATTAGTCAAAGAATTAATTTTAATAATTTTTAAGGATAATATAATATTATTTTGTAATGTGCATTAATGCATGGAAAAGATAGGCAGATGCCGTCCAACGACTGGCCCATGTCAATTAATGTCAAGTCAACATGAAATTAATTAAGTTGATGGATTAATTTCTCTTTAGCCCTTGTAAATTTGATATTATTTGTAATGTAAATGATAGGGGGCAAAGTAAAATTTTAAACCTAATTTTATTATAAAATGATGACCTTCTTGGGGGCATAAAATTATTAATTTAGATATAGCAAGGTGGCATTTGACTAACCTTGATAGTTATATTCTTCTTAGTCTTGGTAAGACCCGAGTTTGGTTTTGACTAATCTAATCATGTATTTTGATTTTCAAAGAGCTCATGTGGACCGATAAGGATGACAAGCACAAATCGAGAAGCAAATAGAAATACCATCCCAAGTAGACAAGAAGAAAATTTTCCTTATCACGAGAGAATCGATTAGCACATGTCACTATACAATGACAATCCATCTTTATCGAATGAATGTGCAAATATAATGAATAAATAGTTAATTCACTCCAATAGCGACAACCTCGACTTGATTCTTGCAAGATTTAGCGCTAAGTGTTGGGGTAGGTCAATCGAGATCGGCACATCAAGGAGTCCTCGATGACAAGAGACATAGGACCAAATGCCCTACTCGCTATCTAAGTGGTTTTCATGTCGCTTAAAGCTTATCGTCAAGCTCTCCAATTTGTTTTTGTTTGTGTGGATAAGAAGCATTTCATTCACTCAATCATACAAACTGTGCTTGTGTAATCTGTCCACGTAATTAAGCAAATTAAGAGGATTAGAATAATTTATAATATTAATTAGAGGAACAACTAATTAATCATAGAGTAATTATTATTGTAATTTCTGATTATTTCATAAGCATTATAAACTTTAAATTGTAAAAAAAAAATTATTATTAATTTATATTGGTTCGAACAGTAAAAAAAATAATTCGATAATATTTTAATTTTGTTTTAATTTTTTTTTAATAAACTAACAAATGTTTGAAATTTTATCAAATTTGCAACTTATTCGCATGATATATTTTCGTGTAAAAATGATAATAAATATTATAAGGAATAGTCATACTTGGGCCATATTGGGCCGAATGAACGACATCAGTTTTCAAATGATTCATGCATGTCAACACAAAATATAGATTTATCAAGTAGACGATAAAATATCCACCAAATAAATGACTCAGCGAGAAAAAGATTTAAAAGGTAATTATATATATTGTTTCTTAAAAAGTAATTTAGAAACGGAATTTGAAAGGAGTCTGGTGCCAAATTTCAATTTTGACAAATATTTTTAATTATGAAATAATCAATATTGGCCATGCCATCGTATCTAAATTTTCACATTTATTACATTTTCTATATATATATTAAATCTTAAAAATCTAAGGAATTCATAATAGGTTTTTTTTTTAATGCAAAGGTGTTTAAAAATATGAAAAACTCATATTAATTCATAAAAAAATAGAAGATTAAATATGGACAACATTCACCAATTCACAATCGAAGAATGAATGATACTCCGCAAGTGTAATAGAGTGGTAAAGAAGCAATAAAAGAACATTTTGAATTTCAAAGAGAATAATTATAATAGAGTTTGACACTTTATATATATATATATATATATATATATATATATATAGTTAGTCTATATATTTTATCATGTATAATCATGAGCACCTGCTGAGGTGGTTATCTGCACATCATTGA